>BPLR01015021.1:0-81749 GCA_021605095.1 Caerostris extrusa | reverse complement strand
CCAGCCGTGGTGGGATAACATGATGTTCGTTGAATGTCATACTTATTATATATTTAATGTATGAGTTTCCAAGCTGGTTTGCTTAACGTTGAAGGGAACGAAATAAACCTGTCTGATAAGAACTGAACATTTATTTACTGTTTCACCCTAGGTCATTCGGAATCTGCTAAATATTTGCCGTTCAAGAAGTGAATGACCTCTATTCAAAATGCCTTACATTCGAAAGCAAAAAGCAAAAGAAGTTTTCTGTTTACAGACAAAATCTTATTTAAATCACAATAGAAACTGCAATTTAAATCGCAACAATATTTCCAATAGAAACTCTTATAAGTTTTTCTACGTTAGAATTAAAATCTATTTGAGTAATTCGTGAATACGTAATACATTCAAAGGTATTGCGTAGAAGATTAAATTTCTTTCACCAGGCAGCAATAAAAGTATTCTAGCTCTATTGGAACTATTACAAAATAATAAATTAATTAGAAGGTAATTCAATCTTTTCAAACGTGGAACATCTCCAAAAGTTTCTTTTTTTTTTAGAGCCATATAAAAGCTTCAAAGTTCCAATTTAAAATGCCAACAGCGAAAAAATTTGTCTTTTTATTTTTTGCAACCATGTTATTCAAAATTCGTTTAACGTTAAATCCAGAATAGAATTATAAATAGCTTATTTTTTGTTTACATAGTGTTACATTACAGGAACTAGTTATACATTTTGAAATTTAAATTAGTTTTTAACTTGTTTCAAAATTAAAGAGTTTTTGGAAACGAACAGAATATATCATGGACATAGATGCACAAAACAATAATAATAATAATAATTAACGTAATTAATTTTTAACTTTAGTTAGCTATTCATTTCAGCCGAACCTTTTATTAGTTTATTACTTTTCCATTTTTATATCTACTACTCTTTTAAAACTATTTACATATTTATTTTATTAATTTTTAACATAATAATGTTCTAAAAAATTTGACATTTAATAATTTCCATTTTATTTAAAAGACATAAAAACTTATAATATTTAAGAGAAGCACACTTAAAAAATTATTCCTACATTCAAATATGGAAAAATAATTTTTAAATATAATTTAAATTAAAATGAAAAACTAAAACTTTTAACTTTTAAAATTAATAAAATACTTTTTAAATTTTTCTCGTTAGTGACTTTCAGATTGATTTTATTTTCCAGTTGTATAGTTAAGAATATTTTAAAATTATTTATTATAAAAAATAGCTACTATGTATTAATTCCTTTTAGTTCAACCCAATTACTATTAAATATTTAATGAAAGAGTAATTTTATCAGTGCTTTTATTACAATTTTTTGAAAGATTTCCTAAGATTTTTTATACCTAATTTAATAAATTTTTATAATTATTACTTTTTACAGAAATAATCTGATTGCATATTTTATCTGAATTATTTAATGCGTATTAAAATTTTTAAATAATTTTTTTTTAACTTTCCACAAACTTAAAACTTATTTGTAATAGCTATCAAGAGTTAATTATTGCGAAGAGTAATATGCATGGCCACACTATATTACATTGAAATGTAGAATTTCAGAGAATAATTTCATCATTTCAATCCTAAAAAATTTTCAAAAAAGAACTTTTAAACCAGATAAAAAGCCACGAAGGCTTTTAATTTAACATTAATTCCTTTTAGTTCAACCTATAATAAGCGGTATTAAATATTTAATGAAAAGATTATTTTATGTGTTTTTATTAAAAAATTTCTTAATTTCCTACCCTTCTTTCTATTTAATTTAATAAATTCTGATAAACGTTATTTTTTACAGAAATACTCTCTTTCCCTATTTAACTGTAGCAATCTGTAATATTAAAAATTTTAAATTATTTTTAACTTTTCCACAAATTTAAAATTAAATTTATTCCACAAATTAAATTAAAATTTTTTCTAAAAGTTATGAGGAGTTAACTATAGGGAAGAATAAAATTCGTGCCCTGCACTATATTACATTAAAATGTAGAATTTATCAGAATAGCTTGATCATTTCAATCCTGAAAAATCTACAAAGAATTCTTTAAAAGCCAGATAAAAGTCATGAAAGCATTAATTTAGCATAAAAACTAATTAAATGAGTAAGGAATTTAACTTTTTATTTATCTATATAATACGTTATAGTATAATATTTGTAGGATGATTTAATAGTATCCCATTATTAAAATTTAAAAAAAAATTCTTAAAAGGGCTTATTTCTTTTAAACGTGAAGTTAAAAACGGTGAATTTTATTTCTGAAACGGAAAAACCCCTGTAAGATATGTACAGATTAAATTCACTAATTTTTATAATAGTTCTTAATAAGTTTAATTTATATGATAATCTGCAAATAGATGTATGATATTTTCTGAAGTCTAGCAGGAAAATAATGGTAAAAAGTTTTAGTGCAGACTTTGATGAAAAAGCAAAGTGAAGTAGCCCGAAGAAGAAAATTAACATTGAAAACTATGAATGGCCGATTAACATGGAACCCAATGGAACCATCCACAAGTAAGCGTTAGAAAACTAAGGTTTAAATCATCTGAAAACAATCATTTTTTTCATAATGATAATGATAAGGATTCAAAAAACGATTTAAGATGAGCGTAGACGACATAGGATGTAAGCATCTTATATCAACAGTCAGGAGTATCTAGTGGTAATTTTTGGGTTTCACCTACAGTACACTCAAATTACCAGTCTGTTATCCCTTACAGTTCTCTAGGGAATCAATATCCTGTGCCTTATCTTGTTGGTGAACTATTTAAGGAACATAAACTCCCGATATATTAAAATATCGCCACTCTGACTAGAAAGGCTATTTCGAGATTACAATGTTTTCCATTTGCCCTGCCTAAATGGTCACCCATCCATTGTGAAAAAATGTTCGGGGCAACTTAATGGTCAAGGCGTAACCCTGCAATATGAACTATGAAAGTATGTTCTTGCTAATTGGCATGATGTTTGCTGATAAGATCATGCTCTACTTTCCCTATCGATTTTTTGCACGATGGTATATTAGATAAAAATTTTTATAAATTAATTATTAAAAAAATAGATATTAAATTAAATTAAATTAGTTAAAATTAAATATATTAATTAGTTAAAAAAATTTTTAGTTCAAAAAGAATATTTTAATGTTTAGTTTAATTTATTTTTAATTTGCAGCTATTTTGAAATGCATTTGCTTTATATCCCCAAATTAATCGAGTTTTAACGTTATTTTTTTCTACAGTGTATACTCATTAAATTTTTGGGGACAATTTTATGGCCAATTTTTAAAAACTCTAGAAAGGTTCAATGTTTCATTATACACTGAAGTGACAAAAGTCATGGGATAGCAATATGCAAATTTCCAGATGGCAGTAGCATCGCGTAGAACAGGTATAAATGCGCAGTGCTTTCGCAGAGCTTTCATTTCTGTTCAAGTTATTCATGTGAAGAGGTTTTTGACGTGATGATGACCGCACGACGGGAATTAACAGACTTTGAACGCGGAATGTTAGTTGGAGCTAGACGCATGGGTAATGCCATTTCGGAAATCGTTAGGGAATTCAACATTCCCAGATCCACTGTGTCAAGAGTGTGCCGAGAGTACGAAATTTCAGGCATAACATCCCACCATGGACAGCGCAGTGGTCGACCGCCTGCACTTAACGACCGAGACCGGCGACGTCTGCAAAGAGTCGTAAATTTTAACAAACAAGCAACACTGCGTCAAATAACCGCAGAAATCAATGTGGGACGTACAAGGGACTTGTCTGTTAGAACTGTGCGGAGAAATTTGGCTTTCTTGGGCTATTCCAGCAGAAGACCGACTCGAGTGCCTTTACTGACAGAACGACATCGCTTGCAGCGACTCTCGTGGGCACGTGAGCATATCGGTCGGTCCCTAGATGAATGGGAAACCATGGCCTGGTCCGATGAATCACGATTTCAGTTGGTAAGAGCTGATGGTAGGGTTCGAGTGTGGCGCAGACCCCCACGAAGCCATGGATACAAACTGTCAGCAAGGCACTGTTCAAGCTGGTGGTGGCTCCGTAATGGTGTGGGCTGTTTTTTTCATGGCATGGACTTGGTCCTCTGGTGCGACTGGACCGAACATTGACTGGAAATGCTTATGGTCTGCTACTTGGAGATCACTTGCAGCCATTCATGGATTTCATGTACCCAAACAAAGATGGATTTTTATGGATGACAATGCGCCATGTCACCGGGCCACAACTGTTCGCGATTGGTTTGAAGAACATTCTGGACAGTTCCAACGAAATGATCTGGCCACCTAGATCGCCCGACATGAATCCCATCGAGCATTTATGGGACATCATCGAGAGGTCTGTTCGTGCCCAAAACTCTGCACCATCAACGCTTTCACAATTAAGTGGACGTCTATCAAGACAGCATGGCTCAATATTCCTGCAGAAAACTTCCAACGACTTGTTGAGTCCATGCCACGTCGAGTTGCTGCACTTCGCCGGGCGAAAGGGAGGTCCGACACGATATTAAGAGGTATCCCATGACTTTTTGTCACTTCAGTGTATAATATTTGTTAAGTTTTTACTCGTCATACTACTTCATTTTTATTATTAATTAAAAGTTTTTAAATTTTAAATTTTAATTTTCTAAATTTTTTTCATAAATTAATTAGTGAATTATTAATGAGTTATTCACTTATTAATTAAGGAATTCATACAAAAAGCTACATTGGTAACAATTAATTTCATAATATTTCTATAAAATATCAAGAAGAAGATGTCTAAAAATTGTAATTATTTTAATATAAAAGAAAAATTGAATCTGAAAACATTTCTCATACTGACACTTTTTCTCTTGCTAGACCACTCTTGTAAGTCAAGACATTAACTGGCATGCTTTCTGTGGTAAATACAGAAAAACGTGAGATTTCTCATGGATAATAAATTTCGCAATGCTTCAATGAGAAAGATTTAGACACGAACTTAGTCGATGTCTTCTTTAAGCTACTAAATGTGTTCGAATTATGTGCTTTCTTTTTTAAAATGTAATTTTGAGTAATGTAAAATATTTGGGTTTCAATGGCCATTGAATAATTTTGGTAGATGGCACAAAAATTACAGCTTACTAAAACATACATTTTTTCTATAGGAATGTACAGTCGACAGTGTCGCGTTGAGGAACGAACACACTTTCAAACGAATTTCTGTCAACAGATAGACAGATTGTTCCATTTGATACATTGTCACGTGAAGAGTTTCAGTCCTCTGCCTGGTGACCACGATGTCCACCCTATTTCTTTCTTACTCTAGGTTTCCAACTATGTTTTCATTTAATAAGTCTTGCTCATTGCTCATTTAACCTCATTGCTCGGCTATCCATTGAGACTGCAAGGGTGAGTGCCCGGCATATTTGGTACTGTTCGTCAAATCAGTCCTTCAACGTTACCAAGACTACATTACTGTTATTAGTTGCAACTTTGAGTATTTATTGTAAAAATTTAATAAGGAGCATTTTGCAATGATATTTGGAAAGAACAACATTGTGTATTTAAGTGTCATTTTTGTGTTTTTCTTCAAGGAGTCACTTCTTCCATGCATTCTATACACGAAAATGCATGTTTTAATTTAAATAAATTCATGTAAAATAAATGCATGTTTTAATTCAGCACTACCCTGATACTCCTCAAAGTTTATCTTATGACCGTTGAATCACTCTGCTCATATTTAATAAAAGTAATAAGTGTCTGATGTCTTTATTTATTTTTTTCGAAAAAAATGTAAAAATGAGGCGTAAAAATAACATATTTGAAAACTTTGACTAACAAAAATAAACTATTTGTTAAAATAGTTGTTTTTTTTTTATCAATGTTGATTACGAAAAAATAACTAAAATTTGTCTTAACGAATTGAATATATATATATATACAATTCATAAAAGCAACTTAAATTTTATTCGTGACATTTCTTTTATTTTTTGCAGATATGTATGATAGTTCCTAATTAATCCATGGAATACTTTTAGAAAAAGATTTTCCCCAGATTAAAGTCAATCTAGCTAATGAAGCTGTATAAGTTCAGGGAAAAGCGTGTGAAACCGGTGTCATTGGAAAACACACGACCCAATTAATTGGATGTCATTTAGGTGCTGCTACCTTGGACGGGGTTCTTATCAGTATAAATAAATTATTCGTGCGTCTCAAGTAAGAAAGCAGTTTTTGGAAACTCTGGACATTATTAATCCTCATTATTCAACGAGGAAGCAAAAATAATCAGAAAATTGGGCGATAAGCCAGGTTAATAAAAGATAAGTGAAAATATTTTCCCACTTTGAAGTATCGACTGTGTCGAAAAGAATAAAATAATCAATAAAGGCTATATATAGAATATCAATGTCAAGTTATCTTAAAAATGGCTTAAAGTACTTTTTTTTATCAAATTTTTAAAAAAGCAACAAACTTTGATTAAAACATATCTAAGGGAAAATAATTGAAGAAAAGTAAAAAATTGTACATTACCAAATATATATATTTTGTTCTAATGCAGCTATCAATACGTAGACAGTTTTCTTTGATGCCTTAAGACAAGCACCGACGTTACTCACTTAGCATTATCCAAGGTGCGTGTAGCTTGAAGATTAGCTACGGGCGCGGAGTAACAATACCTCGTAACACTCTACGATCATGTTCGATCGGGACCTATTGTTTAAAGTGGACTCCGAACTGCTACAAACATCCATGGCACCGCCGGGACTCGAACACGTAACTTGTGTACCGAGTACCAGGCGGCCGACACTCGGCCATTCAGGCCCACCAAGAATGTATTACAGTTGATAATGGCAATTTTGAGCTTTTATTGTAAACATTAAATCAAAGAAGCACTTTGAAATAATATTATCAATAAACAATATTATTCTTTTCTTCTATTTTTTTTGTGTTCGTACCTCAACGGGCCCTTTCCGACCATGCATTCCTATACAAAAATGCATGTTTCAATTACGCAGCACTGTCATACTACAGCTCAAAGTTTGTCCTATGATTTTGAATCAACCTTCGTTGAATTCGTTCGTTTGATCGTTGAATTAAATTGATCATGTATATTTTATAAAAGTAATAAGTGTGTAAAGGAAGTGTAATAAGTTTTTTTTTTTTTTTTGTAAAAAAGAAAAAAATTTAATTGCTTCAAATAGAATTAAATATAAAAAATGATTGGTATAAATAACATTTTTGAAAACTTTTGACGGCAGAAAGCTAAACTATTTGTGAAAATAGCTATTTTTTTTTTCGTCACAGCTTGATCATGAAAAAAAAAAGAAAAAAATTGTCCTAAATAATTGAATTTATATATACAATTCATAAAACTGAAAATTGTCCTAAATAATTGAGTATATATATACAATTCATAAAACTAACTTAAATTTTATTTATGGCATTTATGTTTTTTTATATATGATAGCACCTTAATTAATCCCACGGAACACTTTTGAAGAAAGATTTTACCCCAGATTAGTGTCAATCTAGTTAATGAAGCTGCATAAGTTCTGGAAATGGAAACAATTGGATGTCATTTAGGTGTTGCTACCTTGGACGGGGTTCTTATCGGTAAATAAAATATTCATGCATCTCGAAAGTAAAAGAAAGCAGTTATTGGAAACTCTGGACATTATTAATCCCTCATTATTCAACAAGGAAGCAAAAATAATCAGAAAATTGGGCGATAAGCGAAGTTAATAAAAAGATAAGTGAAAGATGTTTTTCCACTTGAAGTATCGATGGAGTTGAAAATAATAAAATAATAAATAAATGTTATATAGAAAATCGATATCAAACTATCCTAAAACGGCTTAAAAGAACTTTCTATCAAATTTTTAAGCAAAAACTTTTAAACATATCTAAGGAAAAAAAATAATTGTAGAGAACTAAAACTGTACATCAAATGTTGAAATGTGTTATATATTATTGATATGTGGCATTCAGATCTACATTTGAGCAGGATATAGATAATTTCAGTTGTCGTTTCAATAATGACTGTTATATAAAAATTTGCTTGCAAGATCTGAAAAATTAATGCACAAAAAAAGCCTTCAGAAATTATATATATGACATTTGACATTAAACTATATATTTGAGAAGGATATTAAATAATTCCAATAGAGGATAATCATTTTAGTTATTATTGTTGCTTATACCCCTGATTTAGAATCCTAAACCAAGTCCAGTGGATTATGCTACATCAATAGATCGTAAACGGTCTCCCTCATTCAACAGTTGCCTCACTGAGGCACTAATACAATCGACGATGATGAGGGAGACGCAATGGCCGAACAATGACAAAGAATATATGTCTTCTCTTCTCCATTGAAAGTCAAACTTTTGAGTGTGGCCTGTCCTTTGTCTAGCTAAAGCCGTTTGAGCAGAAGATCTTAGACAGGAGCACTGCAAGGACATACCAGGATATTTAGCTGCGTGCCATGCATAAATTGGTGGCGACCTCCAAGCGGTATTCACTCTGGCTAAAGCCATGGAATGAACCTCTGAAGCTGACAGATTGGAAAGAAGAAGCTTTGAGAAGTTCGCGACCTTCCCTAGCGAGCAGATCAGTAATTTCATTTCCATAGATGCCCACATGGGAGGGAATCACTGCAAGCACATCGATCCGAACTGGTCCAAACAGCTAGTGTAGAAACGATATCCTGCCCCAATTTGTCAAGGATGCTTGACCAATCCTTCAAATACTGTATTGAGCTTTTACTATCAGTCAGAACCAAACATCAGGTACTTTAAAGTCTAAAAGCTAGGCTCAGAGCTTCTCTTTTTTATAGCAATACCAATTCTGAGCGGAACACTGAGCTGTGGTCCGGGTTTCTAAAATGATATCTAAATTCTCCCTATACTAGTCTTCATAAAAATTCCACTACCTGCTCTTCGAGAGTCAGATTTGCTTCCGTCATTGTAAAATAATCCGAGGAGAAATATTATTGATGATCTCGAGAACCAACTGACGCAGCATTTTAGTTAATACTTGTTATATAAAAAATTTCAGTTAAGTTCATTCATTTAGTTAATGCTTTTGCTTTTTTCAAAAACATTCGGTTGTAATCACACTGTCTATTATGAATTCCGGTAAAAACAATATAGTGGTAGTAAAATAAATAAATTAATTGTATTGTGGTAATAATATGTCACAACGAAAATTCTGGGAATTTCTTGATTGCCCCTAGTGAAATAACAAAATGCTTCTGTTTTGCAGTAAAAAGAATGACGCGGAGAATTCAATTATTATTTCATTAGTAATGGCTTTTAGAATGATTTTTATTGTGCCTTTTCTATAAAGTTAATTAAAAGGATGGTTTTTCTATCTGCCCCATCAGTTGTATTTTTATATTTCTGGTATGGCACCGATTGTAAAAATATTTCAAGGGGATTGTATAATGGCGCAATTTTGTAAGACTGTGATCTGCAGGCCAACATCAGCCCGAGAGCTACAGATCTTGCCAGCTGCCAGTGTATAATAAACTTATGTATGTAAATCATACAAAATTATAATCAGATGTTTTTATGTAACGATAAATCAAAAAACAATAACTGACAACGAAATTGAACATTTTAATTGTAATTGAGGTATGACATGTAAAAAATTTGAATTCACGTAATGAAATTGACTATTATAATTATGATTAATGCGATTTAAGTAACTATAAATTTCACTAACAATTAAGTGGGTTATTGAACAAGTTTACTAGTGAAAATTATCAGCAGCAACTTCAAATGCTCATCAGATAACTTGAATATGGAATAACGGTTGTCATCTAGCCATATAAGGCACACAGAAACCAATGAGCAGTATTGCCCCCCCAATAAATCTCCGCTTAGATACCAGAAGGGCCCATCCCAGAAACTGTGCACTTGTACTGGGATCTGTTTCCTAGGGTCTTGCGCTTCAACCATAGGACCATGATGAATACCAAACTTTATTAATGAAATAAAAATTTACAAATACATACATAACATGGTCTTGATATTACAAAATCTTCAAAGAATATCTGCTACACTTTTACACTGAAGTGACAAAAGTCATGGGATAGCAATATGCAAATTTTCAGATGGCAGTAGGCATCGCGTGTAGGGAACAGGTATAAATGCGCAGTGCTTTCGCAGAGCTTTCATTTCTGTTCTTAGTTATTCATGTGAAGAGGTTTTGACGTGTGATGATGACCGCACGACGGAATTAACAGACTTTGAACGCGGAATGTTAGTTGAGCTAGACGCATGGGCTCATTTCGGAAATCGTTAGGGAATTCAACATTCCCAGATCCACGTGTCAAGTGTACCGAGAGTGGTGAAATTTCAGGCATAACATCCCACCATGGACAGCGCAGTGGTCGACCGCCTGCACTTAACGAGACCGAGAATCGGCGACGTCTGCAAAGAAGTCGTAAATTCTAACAGACAAGCAACACTGCGTCAAATAACCGCAGAAATCAATGTGGGACGTACAAGGGACTTGTCTGTTAGAACTGTGCGGAGAAATTTGGCTTTCTTGGGCTATTCCAGCAGAAGACCGACTCGAGTGCCTTTACTGACAGAACGACATCGCTTGCAGCGACTCTCGTGGGCACGTGAGCATATCGGTTGGTCCCTAGATGAATGGAAAACCGTGGCCTGGTCCGATGAGTCACGATTTCAGTTGGTAAGAGCTGATGGTAGGGTTCGAGTGTGGCGCAGACCCCACGAAGCCATGGACCCAAACTGTCAGCAAGGCACTGTTCAAGCTGGTGGTGGCTCCGTAATGGTGTGGGCTGTTTTTTCATGGCATGGACTTGGTCCTCTGGTGCGACTGGACCGAACATTGACTGGAAATGCTTATGTTCAGCTACTTGGAGATCACTTTGCAGCCATTCATGGACTTCATGTACCCAAACAACGATGGGATTTTTATGGATGACAATGCGCCATGTCACCGGGCCACAACTGTTCGCGATTGGTTTGAAGAACATTCTGGACAATTCCAACGAATGATCTGGCCACCTAGATCGCCCGACATGAATCCCATCGAGCATTTATGGGACATCATCGAGAGGTCTGTTCGTGCCCAAAATCCTGCACCATCAACGCTTTCACAATTATGGACGTCTATCGAGACAGCATGGCTCAATATTCCTGCAGAAGACTTCCAACGACTTGTTGAGTCCATGCCACGTCGAGTTGCTGCACTTCGCCGGGCGAAAGGAGGGCCGACACGATATTAAGAGGTATCCCATGACTTTTGTCACTCAGTGTATAATAATATCTCTAATTCTGAAAAATAAAAAGTAGCTACAATAACAAAATGTAGTGGGTATAGATTCTTTATCTGGAAAGAAAAATTAAAAAATATGTTCGAAAGTCTCACAATTAGTCTGTTCATTGTCTCTCCAAATGCCGTTACGCAGGGATTTTAATTTGTATTTTATCATCCTCACGTGAATTTCCCTGCTTAGACTTGTTGCTTGTGAGGAGCAGTTCCAATCTTACTGATTTGTAATTTGCTAGAAAGTATTTGGTCTCTAATGTTGTTCTATTCTGGGCAGTAGTAACTAATGTATGACCTATCCTCAAATGGGTGCCCACAAACACAAGAGAGGGCGCTCTCAAAGAATCTTGGCCAGGTAAGATAGCTTGGATATGTAAATATTTTAGGTATATTTCATTTAGAGAATATTTTTACACACACTTTTCAAAAGCGGCAAATATTGAATCATTTTAAACAACAATATGTTGGCATGATTGGGGGCCAGCTTGATCTTGACCCTTGGGGATTAGTGTGCAGTAGTCAGTGGCGCTTAGAAGACAGTCAAAAGAGGGACAAGTAGTTTCTTTTTGCAGAATGCTTCTCCAGTTTCTCCTGACCAGAATTAACTCATCTGAGTTGAATCTTTTGAAGACTGTTGAGAATAGACTATGATCACTCTTTGAGAGAATAAGTAAGGAAATAATTCTATGATGATTTTAAGTATACCTTTTGAAAACGTTTTGCCCTGTGTTGTTATGAATACAGTCTTGTTGCATTTGATGTATGAGGTTGGATATCTGAAAAGCGCATTGTGTCGCTGTATATAACGCTAGAAAACGATTAATAAAGTATTTCCTAATGCTTGTTTTTCGTTCTAATGCAGCTGGCAAACCACTTGAACGGACAATTGTCTTTCATGCCTTAAGGCAAGTGGTGCACAGACATCACTTTTGCATTAGGGAGCGTGTGTAACTTGAAGATAACCCACGACGCTAGCAACAATGCCCCCGCAACGCTCTACGTTCCTATTAGGACCGGGACCTAAAGTTTACAGTGGATTCGAACCACTACAAAGACCCATGGGCAAGCCGGGTCGTGAACCCGATACCTATGGTGCCGAATGCCAGAGCGCTAGCCACTCGGCCATCAGGCCCCTATTTTATAATGTTGAAATTTTTACTTTTTCATTAAACTAAGGCTAGTTCTCATTTACTCTAATATGTGTGACGAAAACAAAAGTTCATGTAGCAATTTATATCAAATATTTTTTACAGAAATAACTTAATAAGTTGTCCCTAAAAATATAGTACTATATTGTAATACCATACCAATATATGCTATGATTATGGTAACGAGTTTGGATTTATAATATTATTAAAAATACGCATGATCAAAATGACTTTTTAAAATTAATTTTCTTCAATAAAAAAATTCATATCATTTTATATCTTCTGCATTGTGTAATATCTGTAAAACAATAGAATTTATAAGATATGCTTAAACAATAGAAGTTTTGTTATTTACTTAAAGGCAATTAATAGTTAAATCGATTTTTGCCTTGAACCCAAACATAAAAGGGAAACCATAATCTAAACATTGTAATTTTAGTATGAAATACGAATATAAATATAAAAATATCTACTAAACTACTCTCACTACTAAAAATAGGCCAAGATAATTTGTAATCATAAATGCATGCTATGAATGTGTTGCTCTGAATTAAATACTGTGTTGCTATGATTCCAGTTTTTTGCATTATATATTATTTAAGGAATAGAGTTATATAATTAAACACAATGTGTTTCGGTATACAACACTAGAAAACCAGGAACAAAATATTTACTAATATTAAAATATTTACTCTTTATTATTCTGAGCGCTGGATCTTTGTTCTCATTTACTCTAATATATTTTTATGTGTAAAAGTTCATGTAGCACAAATATTTCACAGAAACAACTTGAGCTATATTCTATATATATTATAGTATTATACCAATATATGTTATAATTAGATAACGAGTTTAGATTTATAATTTATTAAAAAGTACTTAGATTCGAAAATATCTTACGTGTGATTTTTTCAATAAAAAAATAATTTCTTGGCTGTAGCATCGGTGAAAGCATACCCACTGGGTGTTTTTTAATATCGTAAAACAAATATAATTATCTGCATCTTCGCTGTAAGGAAGAATTGAATGTATAGTTTTTTTTAGATGAAACTAGTTTTTATAGCTTATTTGTATTTTCCTTCCAAACTTTTTTTTTTCTCTCATGAATGGTAAGTTTGAGTTATTAAGATGCGCTACCGTGCTATGAAAGTCAGGGAGAAAATACCTGTGGTATTATAAAAATATAATAAAACCTCTAATATCTTCACATTTGTGATTTACTTAAAAACAATAATGTAAATTTTGGTTGAATTAAAACAATGCACTACTTAAACAATTTTGTAATTTTGCAACACATTATACTTTTGTGATTTACCAAAAGGCAATTAATTATTAAATCTTTTGCTTCAATCTAAGCATTTAAAAATAGAAGCAATATTTATAAACATAATGCAATTTTTAGAATAAGATACCAAAAATAGATAAAAAAAACCTATTTTTCTTTTAGAATTTTTTGGGTACAAAGGCTTTGCATTCAGCCCTAAATAATTTATTTTTTTATTTATTTATTTTTGTTAAAAACTATGTTTCCAAACATAAAATTTTTGATTTAAAAATGCAAATTTTTTTGAATAGCTAACTCAAAGATGTGCAGAAAACTCAAACGGATATAAAGAAAGAATAACAAGAAGCTGAAAAATAAAAGAAACGTAAGCAGATGCATTTGGACAGAAAAAAAGGTTATGTGTAAATAGAATGAAGGAATAATCATGTTCTCATGTCACTGAGATTTAAAACTCTGTTGTAATAAACATCTTTATTATTATTATTATTTATTTTTTTTGAATGAACTTTTACGAAAACTTCCAGCTTTTCAACCACACATCAAAGTGGAATAGAAAATAATAAAACATTAGGTGAAAATTGAAAATAAAATAATAAAACATAAAAAAAACATTTGCGCTGGAAAAAACCCAGAAGGGATTACTTATACTCATCCTGTTATTATTTTTATGAAAATGCCCTTTTTACTCTTGTTATATTTATGTCTACTTTCATAAGAAGAGAAAAAAAGCAGTACGATATGTCTGAAAGTTACGGTAATGTGAAAAACAGACAAGAAAAATGTTTTTCTTTTTGCAGTTTTAAAAAAAAAGTTTTTATTTTAAAACAGGGTTATATTTCACCTCAGGGATTCTAAGTATCGCATAAACGCCTTTTTTCCAACAAATATAAGATAATACCATCAATTTAATTCTTTCTTTTCTGTTTTACTTTCCTAATAGTAATGCATTCACAAAAAAAAAAAAAAAGAAACTTAACAATACTTAAATAAAATTAATAATATTGATAAACGAAGACAGAATTTTTTCAGAATTATTTAAATGTATCGCTGTAAATTACTTTATTATCTCGATTATTTTATCTTGATTACTTAACTGGATTATCTTGATCATTATCTTTATTATTAACTTGATTATCATTGACTTTTATCGTGATTACTGATTCATTTCTGGTTTTGCTTTCTAAATACCTTTTTTTTTTCCAGCGAATATAGGATAACACAAATTCAATACTTTCTTTTCTGGTTTGTTTTCCCAACAATAATGTATTCACAAAAAACGTGAAAAAAGGCACTTAATATTTAAATCAATTTTGGCCTGGAGCACAAACATTTAAAATGAAAAAACAATACTGTAAACTGTGAAGAAATTTTAGTATAAGATACAAATAAAGAAAAAATACTAACTACTAAAAATAAACCATGATCACTTATGGGCATAAGTGCATAAGAAAAGAATTCTGCATTGATTTCAGGATGGCTGGAAGAAAAGAAAACTTTCGTCCTGTGTTGTTGTGATTCCGGTCTCGTTTGCATTACATATCACCTTTTAAGGAATGAAGTTGGATATTGAAAATTCATTGCGTTTATTCATTACTTTTTTTCATTCAAAGCTGGATCACGTTCACTGATTTAACCTTAATATGTGTTAAACAAAAAAGTTCATGTAGCACATTTAAATCAAATATTTCACACCAATAAATTAATGCTTTTTATATAGGCTTTAGTAAAGTTATACTAATATATGTTATGATTATGATAAAGAGCAATATAATTAAAAAAATACTTAGGATTCAAACATTTCTTATATGTGATATTTGCAGAATAAAGATTAATTTCTACTGCATTTATAGCACATGAATTGCTTTAACATCTATCGGACAATTTAATTTATGTGATTTGCTGAAACATACGTAATATTTTTACATTTTTGTGATTTACTAAAAGACAATTTTTTTTTATAGTTAAATCGATTTTTGCCTGGAAACTAAACGCTTAAAATAGAAGCAATATTCTAAACAATGCAATTTTAGGATAAGATACCAAAATAGATTTTAAAAAAACATTTTTCTTTTAAATTTTGATGCAATAGGGCTTTGCATTCAGCATATGTAATTTATTTTTATTTATTCATTCATTTTTTTTTTTTTTTACGAATTACGATTTCAGCATAGAATATATTTTTTTTATATAAAAACAATGCAAATTTTCAGCATAACTTAAAGATGCAAACTCAAACGGATATAAAGAAAGAATAACAAGAGAAAAAAATAAAATAAACGTATGTTAAGATGCATTGATAGAAAAGGTTATAAAAAATACGAATAAGCGAATAATCATGTTCTCTTCATGTTTGCTACTACTTGAGTCTTCTGAAAACTCCCCATAGTCCACAACTTTTTTATTATTATTATTTTTTGTTTAAAAAAATAACTTTTACGAAAAACCTCCAGATTTTTAAGAGAAGAAAAAAATCAAAGTGTAAGAAAATTGAAAAAAAAAATTGTAAAAAAATTGAAAAAACATAGAAAAAACTTTGCGCACAAAAAAAAAAAAAAAAAAAAAAAAAAAAAAAGAAGGATTACTTATACTCGTCCTGTTATTATTTTTATGAAAATGCCCTTTTACTCTTGTTAAATTTATGTCTACTTTCATAAGAAAAGAAAAAGTAGTGCGAGATGCCTGAAAGCACGGTAATGCGAAAACACAGCCAAGAAAATGTTTTTCTTTGCAGTTTTTAAAAAAAAAAGAAGGAAGCTGAGATTTACCTCGAAGGTCTTTCAGGATCAAGGATATAAAAAGCACCACTGAATGGCCGGCTAAGAAAATTACGGTAAGGATTTTTCATTCATTTGAGCTCCTTTTTTTTTTCAGTTTTATTTTAAAAACAGGGTTATTTGAGGGAAGTCATCCTTTTTTCCTTAAAACCAATTTTTTTCAGTTTTATTTTTCGGGCCTGAATGGCCGAGTGGCTAGCGCTCTGGCGCTCGGTACTATTTCACCGAGCCCCGGGGTTGGTTAAGTGGTTTGAATCCAGTAAGAATCGGAAATACCTTTTTTTCCAAAGAATATAAGATAATATAGCTGCAGCACTATTTAAGCTGTCTGTATTTGCTTTTAAATGTTTTGTTTTTCCAATAGTAATATATACAAAAAAAAACAAGAAACATAACAATACTTAAAACAATTTATAGTATTGATATAAGAAGGCATCATAATATTTCTTTTCAGAATTATTTAAAACTATCACTTTAAATTAAATTGATTATCTTGATTATCTTAATTTTAAGCATTATCTTTATTATTTTCTTAGGCATTCTCTTTATTATTATCTTTACCTTAATAATAAAAAATGCCTCAAGATAATCATCTTAGGCATTTTATTTATTATTATATTGATCTTGATTATCATTATTATTATCTTGATCTTCATTATTCATTATTATCTTGAGCTTGATATTCTTGACCTTCAATATCCTTTTTATTATCTTAATCTTGATTATCTTTAATATTGTCTTGATCTTCATTATCTTTGTCATCTTTCTGGCTGTTGGTACCGCAAATTTCAGGTTCGGATCCTTGTAGTGGAATGGATGTTTGTGAGTGGTTCGGAATACACATTAAACTGTAGATCACGGTATAATTAGTCCGAAGTGTGCACAAAATGACAGTCAGAAATATAAACTGTCACATTACATTTTTGATTTACTACAAAGGCAATTAAAAGTTAAATAGATTTTCGACTGGAAACCAAACATTTAAAATTGAAACAATATTCTAAAAAATGCAATTCTAAAATAAATAGATAAATAGATTAACAGTTTTTAAATCTTTTTTTTTTTAAATCCTTTTCACAACATGAAATATATTCGAGACACTCACTGTGTCCTATCGTGGACGCCACTATTTATTTAACGTAAAAAAAAAGTCCCTTACTAACAGTCATACAATTTCCTACGTTATCTCTTTCAAAATAAAGTTTATGCTTTCGATAATCAAATTGCAAATCACACTTACTTTATAATTGTTAAAAAACCTATATATATTTTTTTTAAAATTTTGATACAATAGGCTTTGTATTCAGCATATATCATTTATTTTTTATTTATTTATACAATCATTTTTTTTTTTTCTATCTACTACGATTTGAGCATAGAATTTATATATTTTCGATATAAAAAAATGTTTTGAGCAGATGCAAACGGATGATTAAAATGATTAAAAAAGGTTATAAAAAATACGAATAAGCGAATAATCATGTTCTCTTTTATTTTTGCTTCTACTTGAGATTTCTGAAAACTCCCCATAGTCCACAACTTTTTATTATTTTTATTTTTAAAAAAAATGAACTTTTTATGAAAAATCTCCAGCTTTTTAAGCTACTCAAAGTGGAAAGGAAGAAAATAATAAAACATTGTAAGAAAAATCGGAAAAAAAAAAAACTTTGCGCAGAAAAAAAAAAAAAAAGCAGAAGGATTACTTATAATCATCCTGTTATTATTTTATGAAAAATGCCCTTTTTACTCTTGTTATATTTATGTCTACTTTCATAACAAAGGAAAAAGCAGTACGAAATGCCTGAAAGCACGGTAATGCGAAAAACACAGCCAAGAAAATGTTTTTCTTTGGCAATTTAAAAAAAAGAAGAAAGCTGAGATTTACCTCTAAGGTCTTTCAGGATCAAGGCTATAAAAAGCACCACTGAATGGCCGGCTAAGAAAATTACGGTAAGGATTTTTCAAGAGCTTCATCCGTTTGAGTGAAACCTCTCCTGTTTTTTCCAGTCTTATTTTAAAACAGGGTTATATTTCACCTCGGGGATTGGAAGTCAGGGATGAATACCTTTTTTCCCAAAAATATAAGATAATACCAATTTAATTCTTTCTTTTCTGTTTTGTTTCTCCATTAGTAATGTATACAGAAAACGAGAAACATAACAATACTTAAAAACAATTAATAGTATTGACATACGAAGATCTCATCTTAAAATAATATTTTTTCAGAATTATTTAAATGTATCGCTTTAAATTACTTGATTATCTTGATCACTATCTTTATTATTATCTTGATCATTATCTTTACTATTATTGATTTTATCTTGATTACTTGATTTCTGTTCTGTTTTGTTTTTTTAATAATTAATAATTATTAAGATCTCAAAATAAATAAAAAAACTATTAAACTAATAAAAAAATTGACCATGACCACTTGTAAGCATAGACGAAAAAGAATTCAATGATGATTTTAAGTATGGTTTCCAAAACCTTTCGCTTGTGTTGCAATGTTTCAACTCTTGTTAGCATTATATATTATTTTTGAGGAGTGAAATTTGATACCGAAAACTCATGCCTACTTATAAAACGCTAAAAAACGATTACAATATTTTAATATCATTAAATTAAAAACTGAATCATGTTATCTGATTTCACCTAATATGTGCTAAATAAAGAAAATTTCATGTAGTCATTTGCATCAAATATTTCGAGGAATAACTTATTATGATATATTCTATATGCTACAGTATTATATCATATAGTAGTATGCTAATATATGTTATAATGATGGTAACGAATTTAGATTGATAGTTTTCGAAAAGTACTTAAGTTTGAAAATATCTTATATGTAGTTTTTGTGGAAGAAATCAGTTTCTACAGCTTTTAAAGGACTTGTATTGCTTAATATCTGTAACACAATATAATTTATGTGATTTGCTGAATTAATACATTACATTTTAGTGAGTTGTTTAAACAATACATTACCTTTTTATGATTTGCTTAAGCAATACATTATATTTTTGTGATTTTCTTAAACGTAACATTATATTTTTGTGATTTTCTTAAACAATACATTACATTTTTGTGATTTTCTTAAACAATACATTACAATTTTGAGATTTACTAAAAACGAAACTAATAGTTAAATCAATTTTTGCCTGAATTACATTAAAACACATTTAACATTGGACATTTAAAGAAAAAAATATTCTAAACAATGCAATTTTAGTACATGATACCAAAATAAATAAATAAAAAACCTATTTTTTAAAAAGTTTGATACAATAAGCTTTGTATTCAGTATATATAATTTATTTTTTATTTATTTATTCATTTTTTCTCTGTTACCAACAACGATTTGACCATAGCATTTTTATATTTTTTGGATATAAAAAAATGAACTTTTACGAAAACCATCAGCTTTTTAAATTACTCAAAGTAGAAGGGGAAAAAAAAAAGATAAAAATTTGTAAGAAAAATTGTAAATAAAAACATAAAAAACTTTGATCAGGAGAAAAACACAGAAGGATTAGTTATACTCATCCTGTTATTATTTTTATGAAAAATGCCCTTTTTACTCTTGTTATGTCTACTTTCATAAGAAAAGAAAAAGCAGCACGAGATGTCTGAAAGCACGGTAATGCGAAAACACAGCCAAGAAAATTTTTTTCTTTGCAGTATTTAAAAAAGAAAAGACGAAAGCTGAGATTTACCTCCGAGGTCCTTCAGGATCAAAGAAATAAAAAAGCACCACTGAATGGCCGGCTGGGAAAATTACGGTAAGGATTTTTCAGGAGCTTCATTCATTTGAGTGAAACCTCTCCTGGTTTTTTTTTCCAGTTTTCTTTTAAAACATGGTTATATTTCACCTCGGGGATTGGAAGTAAGCGATGAATACCTTTTTCCAATGAATATTAGATAATACCAACTTAATACTTTCTTTGTTTTTTTTACCAATAGTAATGTTTACACAAAAAACGAGAAACATAACAATGCTTAAAAACAATTAATAGTAGAATATAAACAAAGACCTCATCTTAAGATAATATTTTTTCAGAATTACTTAAATGTATCGCTTTAAATTACTTGATTATCCAATTATATTATTGACTTTTATCTTGATTATCATTGAATTTTATCTTGATTATCATTGATTTTTATCTTGATTATCATTGATTTTTATCTTGATTATTATTGACTTTTATCTCGATTATCTTGATTACTTTTCTTAACCCATACTATTAAGAACGTTTTAAATTTCTTGATTTCATTTCTGTTTTGTTTTCTGAATAGTTAATAATATAAACACAAGAAACTGAGAAACAAACAATACTTAAAACAATTAATAGTATATGAAGGCATCATGTTAAGATAATATTTTTTTCAGATTTATTTAAATGTATCCCTTAATAGCCAATGCTATTAAAAAGTTTTAAAATACTTGTTTATCTTGGTTAATAATATACATCTAAAAACAAGAAACATGAATTGTAAAAATAACATTTTTGAAAACTTTGACTCAAAAAAGTAAAGTATTTCTGAAAATAGTTGATATTTTCTTTTTATCAATGTTGATCACGTAAAAAAGGGGCAGAAAAAGTTTTCCTGAAGAATTGAATATATATATATATATATATATAATTGATGAAAATAACTTAAATTTTATTCATGGCATTTCTTTTATGCTTTTTGCAGATATATATGCGAGTTCCTTAATTAATCCCATGGAAAAATTTTTTAAAGAAGGATTTTCCCCAGATTAATGTCAATCTGGCTAATGAAGCTGTATAAGTTCAGGGAAAAGCGTGTGAAACCGGTGTCATTGGAAAACACACAAACCAATTAATTGGATGTCATTTAGGTGCTGCTACCTTGGAGGGGGTTCTTATCAGTAAATAAATTATTCATGCATCTCGAAGTAAGAAAGCAGTTTTTGGAAACTCTGGACATTATTAATCCTCATTATTCAACAAGGAAGCAAAAATAATCAGAAAATTGCGCGATAAGCGAAGTTAATAAAAGATAAGTGAAAGATGTTTTTCTGTTGAAGTATCGAGTTTGAAAAGAATAAAATAATAAATAAAGGGTATATTGAAAATCGATATCATTTTATCCTGAAACGGCTTAAAGAACTTTCTATCAAATTTTTGAGCAAGAAACTTTGATTAAAATGTATCTAAGGAAAAAAAAATAATTGTAGAAAACTATAACAGTACATCAAATGTTGAAATGTATTATATATTATTAATATTATATATATTTGGTATTTGACATTTAGCTCTATATTTAAGAAGGATATTAAATAATTTCAGTAGATGTATTTCAGTTAATGCTTATTATATAAAAATTGATTGAAGATCTGAAAATAAATGCCAAAACGCCTACAGAATTTATAAATATCTTTATACACCACTGGCCATCAAAAGTGCTACACTAAAGAAAGTGGCATGGAAGTCTTTTGTTGAAGGAAAGTAATCTTCTACGCAATACCTTTGAATGCATTAACTCTTCATAAATTACTCGAATAAGTTTTAAATCTAACGATAGAAAAAATTAATAGAGTTTAGTCGCTGTAACTTATTGGCATTTAAATTAGATTTTGTCTGTTAAAAGAAAAAAAAAAAAACTTTTTTGCTTCTTGTTTTCGAATGTTCGATATTTTGAACTGAGGTCATTCACTACTTTAATGGCGGATATTTAACAGATTCAGTAATATTTAGGGAGAACTAGAACTAACTAGCATGTTCAACACTTATCAGATGCGCTTATATTGTTTCCAACGTAAAGCAAACCGACCTTGTTCCTCTTACAGTAAATGTGCTATAAGCATAACATTCGGCGAACTTGTTAGAGCGGGAAAAATTCATGATTCCACTCTTCGGCTGTTCATGTTCTTATTGTTTCCTGTGGGATGGCCGATAGAATACTTTGTGCAATTGAAATAACTGAACACATGTTGGATGCTATAAGCATAACATCCGGCGAACTTGTTAGAGCGGGGGAAAGAATGATTCCACTCTTCGGCTGTTCATGTTCTTATTGTTTCCTGTGGGATGGCCGATAGAATACTTTATGCAATTGAAATAACTGAACACATGTTGGATGCTATAAGCATAACATTCGGCTTGTTAGAGCGGGGAAAAAATTCATGATTCCACTTCGGCTTTCATGTTCTTATTGTTTCCTGTGGGATGGCCGATAGAATACTTTATGCAATTGAAATAACTGAACACATGTTGATGCTATAAGCATAACATCCGGCGAACTTGTTAGAGCGGGGAAAGAATTCATGATTCCACTTCTTCGGCTGTTAATGTTCTTATTGTTTCCTGTGGGATGGCCGATAGAATACTTTATGCAATTGAAATAACTGAACACATGTTGGATGCTATAAGCATAACATCCGGCGAACTTGTTAGAGCGGGAAAAAATTCATGATTCCACTGGCTGTTCATGTTCTTATTGTTTCCTGAATGGCCGATAGAATACTTTATGCAATTGAAATAACTGAACACATGTTGGATGCTATAAGCATAACATCCGGCGAACTATTAGAGCGGGGAAAGAATTCATGATTCCACTCTTCGGCTGTTCATGTTCTTATTGTTTCCTGTGGGATGGCCGATAGAATACTTTTATGCAATTGAAATAACTGAACACATGTTGGATGCTATAAGAATAACATCCGGCGAACTTGTTAGAGCGGGGGAAAGAATTCATGATTCCACTTTCGGCTGTTCATGTTCTTATTGTTTCCCCTCCGATAGAATACTTTATGCAATTGAAATAACTGAACACATGTTGGATGCTATAAGCATAACATCCGGCGAACTTGTTAGAGCGGGGAAAGAATTCATGATTCCACTCTTCGGCTGTTCATTTTCTTATTGTTTACTACATTAGAATGGGATGGCCGATAGAATACTTTATGCAATTGAAATAACTGAACACATTTGATGGATAACATTCGGCGAACTTGTTAGAGCGGGGAAAAATTCATGATTCCACTCTTCGGCTGTTCAATTGTTTCCTGTGGGATGGCCGATAGAACACATGTTGGATGCTAATAACATCCGGCGAACTTGTTAGAGCATGTTCTTATTGTTTCCTGTGGGATGGCCGATAGAATACTTTATGCAATTGAAATAATTGAACACATGTTGGATGTACGCTCAACGATATACTCATTATTTGTGTGTTGACGGCAGTTTGCTTCAAGTTGAAGGGCTGTCTAATAAAGGGCAAATGACTGTGTTAATAAAGTAAAAATGGTACTGCATATTCCTTCGTTTCCCTCGAACCCATAGAAAATCTTTCCGGTCAACAATTTTATCGTGCCCGTACCTAATTTTCATTCTTACTACATTAGAATATAGCTTAAGGATACTTGAATATGCCTTTGACTGATCCTCAAGGAACTCTACAAAACATAGATATAAACTCAAATGCATAAACAAAATATTAGACAAAAAAAATCACTACAATTTTTTGGTTTTTTTTTTTGAATTATTTGCAATGTTTAACTTTTGCCTCCAAACATTTAACGAAGAATGCTTCAAAACGCTTCTACACTACTAGCCATTAAAATAGCTACACCAGAAAGAAATGCAGATAACAAAATTATGTTTCTTGGACAAATATATTATACTGGAAATAACAAGTGATTAAATTTTAAAGACATTTGGCTGCATAGATCCTGAGAAATCAGTACCCAGAACAACCACCTTGGCAGTAATAGCAGCACTTATACGCCTGGTCATTGAGTCAAACAGAGATTGGATGGCATGTACGGATACAGATGCCCGTGCAGCTTCAACACGATGCCACAGCTCATCAACCGTAGTGGCAGGAGTATGGTGACGAGCCAGTCGCTCGGCGAACATGGACCAAATGTTTTCTATTGGCGAGAGATATGATAAACATGCAGGTCAGGGCAACAGCCGAAAATTTTCCGTATCAAGGAAGGTTCATACAATAACGGCAACATGCGGTCGTGCATTATCCTGCTGAAACGTAGAATTTCGCAAGTCTTGAATGAAGGGTAAAGCCAGGGGTCGTAACATACAAGAAATGTAAAATTCAATGTCAAGGTCACCGAGACTTGTATGCAATAGCACCCCCATACCATCACCTCAAGTGATGGGCCAGGATGAAGATCACGAATGCATATTGCCAACGTGCATTCACCACGATGCCGCCTAACACGGATGCGACCATCTTGATGCTGTAAACAGAACCTGGATTCATTTCAAAAATGACGTCTCGCCATTCGTCGTTGATCAAACCATTGAAGACGCTGCTGTGACGCATCGTCAGGGTAGACGCAGCCATAGTCTCCGAGCTGAGAGTCCATGCTGCTGCCAATGTCGTGAAACTGTTAGTGTAGACACTTGTCTTGCAAACAACTCCAATTCTTGACTCAGGGTTCGTGACGTGGCTGCACAATCCATTAAGTCCATGCGGGTTCATGCCTGTCTTCTCGGCTGTTAGTGATAGGGGGTTGTTGAGATCCAGCACGGCGTTCAGTATTACAGTTCCTGAACCCATCGATTCCATATTCTGCTAACAGTCATTGGATCTCGACCGACGCAAGCAGCAATACTGCGATACGATAAACTGCAATCCCGGTACTCTACAATTCGACCTTTATTAAAGTCAGAAACGTGCTGGTACGCAATTCTGCTTCTTACACGAAGTAACACAGGAACTTTTCAACCAGGCAACAACGTTCTAATGCAATTTGTGCATGAAAAACCTGCTGAACAATTTCCTCATTTAAACACATTGTAAGTGTAACTACCGCGGCTGCTTTGTTTGAATGCCCTGAAAAGCTAATCGTTTACATATCACAGCACCTTCTTCCTGTCATTTAAATTTCACGTCTGTAGCATGTCGCCTTCTAGGTAGAGCAATTTTATGGCCAGTAATGTATTAATCATTTTAATCTAAATTTGGCTTTTTATTTAATTCTACCAGTTGAAAATGCTCTATAATGTTTGAATAATTAAATCTAATTGATGCAATCCACTGTGTTTGCAGAAATAAGAATAGAATAACGAATAAAAGATAACTGTGTAAATTCAGAAAGATAATTTTTGGAATTTAACGAAAACATTCTAATTTCAATTAAAAAAATAGCTGAAGCAGACGATTGTTGAATTTAATATTTCCCATTATGACAAGGATGGAATAATTTATTTCGAGTAAAATTTGTTTAACAAAACTTTCAGTAATATTAACCTACAAAATGGAATATTATGGAAAATAGAATTCTTTATTTGTTCACCAAATTAATATTTTCAAAACAATTTCTAAAATTCTATTGTGTAGCTTATAAGAATAATAGATTAAATTTTATTAACTAGTTTCACATTTTTAACGAATTCGTATTTCTCAAATAATAATCTCTTATTTTGCAAGGACTCTTTTCGATGTAGATTTAATTTTATTATTGTATTTCATAAAACACGAAGAAAAATCCATACAATTTCATTTCATTTGAGTTGGATTAAATGATAGAAAAATACTTGTTATGATTAAAATTTAGATTATAACGCATAACTGTGCCTAAATTACTTTTTATTTTGATTGAAAATTTAAAAAATTTTATTATTTATTTTCATATCAAAACTTTATACACTAATATTGACAGGAATATCTCATTTTTATAGGATAAAAGAGCTTTATTTTCATTTTCTGTCTGAATTATTGGTAGGGTACTGTCTATTGAATCGTGTGTTGAACTCGTAATCTGGATTAGGGAATTTATAAGAGAAACAGAACGAAAAGATTCTTATAATTTTGCTAGTCATGGACATGGTAAATAAGTAGGGTGTAATGTCCTTTCGTTATGCTCTAGGATGAAAGGAAGACAGTGCATTCTCTCAATGCCATTCCTGTATTTTTCTCTGTAAATTGTGGCGACCATATTTAAATGTCTGGTAAACTGTATAACGTTAAAACTGCTACATATAAACTTTTCTAAAGAAGAAACAATAAAGATGCCAACAT
Source organism: Caerostris extrusa (assembly GCA_021605095.1). Classification (NCBI taxonomy): domain Eukaryota; kingdom Metazoa; phylum Arthropoda; class Arachnida; order Araneae; family Araneidae; genus Caerostris; species Caerostris extrusa. Next base: position 55,262 of record BPLR01015021.1, on the reverse strand, counting down.
TTTTCTGAGAAACATAATCTTTTATTATTATAATATTTGTTTACTTTTGTGTACCTGTTATATTTTGGGGTTCCCTTGAATTCAACTCAATTTTAATAAAAAAAATTGATAATCAAATTATATAGCACTAAAACACTTAAGATTGGACCACAATAATAAGTAATTTTAGCTCCCTTGTTTATTAATTTAATCTGGCATCAATGATACTATAGGTTTTTTTTTTATATGAAGCTCATTAGTACATTTCATAATCACACCTTTTGTTAGATTATCATGTCTATTTTATTGAATCCATAAAAATAATTTTGAATCCACAATTTTTTTTCTTTTGAGTTACTACTATTCTTATAGAATATCACTATACGTGTAAACAATTAATATAAAAAAAATTTAAGTCAATTCCTACTTTTTTTCACTCTATTGCAGAAAGTCTTTTATAAATAATTTTCATTCATTTTTTAAGTTTATTCGGCGCCATCTATTGTTATGTAGATAAATGCAAAAAATCTAAAAAATTCTAAATTTAATTACTCAATTAATATTTAAAAAAAAAACTGTATTAACATCCAGTGTCATCCACTACAAGTTCAAAAAAATTTTTTGACATTGAGTTGATGAATAAAAAAATATTTTTATGAAAGATTGAAATTTTGAACAAGATATGTATAATTAGAGTGTGAGCTAATAGAAGGAATTGAAAAAAAAAAAAAAATCATATAAAGGAAATGCAATGCATGCAGATTTTTGTCTGACGTTGCGTTTAAGAAACATTGTGTATCATGCTTAAAAATAAAAAAAAAAAATTGTTTTTATTTCCGTTTTCACTTTTCTTTTTTAATTAGACTCGTATAAGTGCAAAGATGAAATTTTAAACATTTCTTAAAGCAGAGAAAGGGTTTGGTTCTGCATGGTCATATAGTTTCAACAAATTTAAATATAATCAACTATTTTAACTATGTGGCTGGTAGACGTCACGTTAGTAATTGTAAGTGGTTTGGTAGATATCACATTGGGTAATCGATTTAAAAATCCTACAAGAGAAACTGAACTAAAATCTGAAAGGTTACAGGTGTAGGGGTAGGAAAAAGAAATGTAAGAACTTCCAGATGCCATCCATGTTGTTGTAAGTTAAAGATGTGGTGGTCAAATGTGAATGTGTTGCATCATGGATAATAATAAATATGCAACATATAAGTCATTCTATTTGTAAATGATTTAAATCAAAATGCCTATAATTTGAATACCAAAATCTGTAAATGATGCACAACTTAAATTCACAAAGTTTAATGTTTTATTGCAGAATCCACATGAACAAAAACTCTAGCTATTGTCTTTCGCAAGAGTCATAAAATTTCACTCTACAAATTTAATCCATTTATTTGTCATAAACCATAGCAAATTTAAGCTATAGAATCTTCATATTTTAAAGTCACCTAGACAATGTTTTATTCAAATAATATAAATGTTTACATACATTTCAGTAAAAGCATAATATGAAGCATACACGAGAGTTGATTTCTGTGAACGACAGAATACATAAAAGTATTTAATCTTGAGTTGGACAATTTCGAAAATCCAAATTTTTATTCAAGACATTATAAATTAAAAAATTATCCTCCTTTCATATCAATCATTTTGTCAATATCAGAGATATGTGTGCCTTGAAAAAACTAAAATAATCACCCTATTTGAAAACGGAAACTGGAAAATAGGTTTGTGTGAAATTTCCAAAGCGAAATAATGCTTACAACCCTTAATTCGGAGAGAGATTTAATTAAAAATCACAAGAATTAATTAATGCAAGAGGAATTTGGCGGATATTGAGCCATGAAGAAGCATTGGAATTTTTTAAAAATTCTAACTCAACATTGATCAAAATCTTTGTTATGTCTAGAAATAAAACAAGATTTTGGTATTCGGAATTAATCGATCGATACAACGTAATTTATCTCTTAATATATATATATTAAATTTGTTTTTGAAAAGCATTAGATTCGGGAAAGTAGCACTCAATCAATTCTTTGTTTTTCTGTTATTTTGACTTATCTTTTGAAAATTTCGATATGAAAATGAATCATGCAGTTGTTTATTTATAATTCAAAGTTTCCCTTACTTTGAAAATAAATCGTTCAAAATACCTTTTGTATTTGCATATTTTTTATACTTCAATTCAGTGAAGGTAGAATAACAGATAAGTTCCAAGAAATGACAGATAAATATTATTATAAACATAGAACTCTTTGTAAATTACATTGAGATTTCACTTTCCATGCTTGTAAATTTTTTCAAGTGACTATTAAACATTTAAGAAGGTTTGTTTAGGAGGAGTTTGAATTTGGAAGTTGAAAATTAATTTTTAAACACTTTTTATCTTATTCACAGCATTACCAACGTGCGCAAAAGAAAGCATGCTGAATATAAATGCATTAAATATACAAAATTTCATCATTCAGTGAGTGAAGTAGAATTCTATGTACTATCATACAATTTTTTTGTTTGAAAATCATTAACATGTCATTATTTTTTTTTGTTCTAATGCAGCTGGCAAACACTTAGACAGCTTGGCCTTGGATGCCTTATGGCCTTAAGGCAAGCGCTGCACAGACGTTACTCACTTTGCATTACCCAGGGGACGCGTGTCACTTGAAGATAAACCCCGGACGTTGCGTGACAATGTCCCGCAACGCTCTTATTAGGACCGGGGCCTACGGTTTAAAGTGGATTCCGAACCACTACAAACATCCATGGCAATGCCGGGACTCGAACCCGAAACCTGTAGTACTGAGCGCCAGAGCGCTAGCCACTCGGCTATTCAGGCCCAAGATGTCATTATTTATATGTTAATAACTTTTAAAGTATTAGATCGAAATCTAGACGATGTTTTTTCCTTCATAAGCCGCAATATGTCGGGGCAATGTGGCAAATGCTCAATTGAGTCATTTAAATTCCAAATAAGTGTAGTATAGCCATAAAATAATATTTCCTGTTTGGCAGCCTCTGTAGATGAAACTGATTGAACAAAATGAAATCAAATGCCATATATGAACTGTAGAGTGTATCCGCATATATCAAATGTTATAAATGAAAACCTGTAAAAGGCATTAATACCAAAAGTCCACGATGCGAGGGTTTTTGCGCTGCTGTGACGTAAGCACTAGGAATTTGCACAATTTAGACAGATGAAAGAGATATAAACAAATATTTCCCGACGGAATGGTCGCCTCGTTACCGGACATCAACCCATGAGTTTTATTTGTCGGGTGTCTTAAATTCTTTGTTAACATTACAGGCCGTTGTTCTTTAAAGTGAACATAAAATAGGTTGTTGAAAAATACGAAAATAGTTTTCTTGCAGCAGCAGAGAATTTTATACGTCGGATGCAACATCTTGAAAGCCCATAAGGTTTGCACATAGACACTTTTTCTCGTGGTTCAGCGCAATCTGTGCTGATATATAAAGTTTGTTTCCAGTTAGTCTTATATTGTGTGCCATTCATTTCTATGTGGAAATCTTTTATTCGAACAGTAATAATAAAATTTTGCGCAATCCATTTTCCACTAATTCATTGTAATGATTTACTCGTTTTCGATTCCGACAACCCAAAAACACCTTTCCTATTGGTGACGTTTTGATACTTTTATCCGCGCAATCTGTCTCCCCATGTCTTGCATAGTCTGCATAAAAATTTCATTTCATTTATTTTATTGGTTTTATTTGCAATTACTTCCCAACAGAAAAAGGTATTTCATGTCCTAACCTGCATATTATTAATCAGGAATAACATTTGACTTTTCATGTCAATAATACATATAAAGAGAGAACGGACATGATAAATGCAGGACGAATCTTTACTTACGGATCTCGCGTTTTGGATAAAGCACTTAAAAAGTTCAATTAATGTAAAATCCAATATATATATATTATAATAATTATGTTTTTTTTTTGACCTATTTCTGTAGATGTTGCTTTTCTTCCTTTTTGATCAATAGTGCCATTCTTGTTAAAAAGACGGCAGAAAATTGCGAACTGTCTAAATAAAAACTATACTCTAGATAAAAAAATAAGTTAAAAGAAAAAAATTGGATTTTTATGTGCTGTAGTTTTTAGGTTACATATAAAATATGCACGCATATTTCTTGCACTTATTATAGGGAGATTTCAGGGCTTAATAGTATTATAAGAAATTACACTGATAAGCATTGCATAAAGAATTGGATAGTGGAATTCTTGTTAAATATTGATTATGTACGTAATAGTATGTAGGTAGATTATCTAATATATATAGACATTATCTGAAACATTCGAGTGAATTTAGAGTAATTTTTTTTCCTTTATTGGAATTATTATCAGAAATCATGTAAAGTGTAAAAAATAGTAATAGTTAAGAATACTTTATTTTGACTGTTATTTATATTTTATTTGGATGCATACCATTCGATATTACATTTCTTCTGAAAAAAACACGATGTCCTAATGACATTAATGTTATGCTTTGAAGCGAGAAAAACATGCAACTGTCATTTAAGTGATGAAGATATTCAAACAAACTTGTATGTAGAAACTACGTAATTACTTAAGCATGTATAAATAAATGTGATTATTCGAGTTCATTTATCAGAAAGCAGTATATTGAAAATAAAGATATAAAATATAATGAATTCATTTAACGCTACAAGATCTTAAACATTCAAACCATCAATTATTTTTTTAATAAAATGTCTTGTTTCATTTCCATCTGTACATGTAAAAATTAGAATTGTCAAAGAGTGGATGTTTATTCAATAAAATTTAAAAAATACATAACTTAGAAATTCATTTTTTTAACCTCTGAATTTATTACTTTTATCTTCTTGGGTGGATATCCGAAAATCACGAAAACATTCTGTTAGTTATTTTTTTTAATTAAAAAATGTGAATTTAACTTATTATAAAAACTTATTACATAGTTATAACAAAGCAATTGATTATTATTCTTTAAAAGTAAATAGAGAAATCAATATTTTTAAATCTTATTTCATATAAAAAAATGCTTGTTAATTTACTTTTATAACAGAGTCAGGACTTTATTGATGAAAAATTACCTACATTTCGATTTTTAATCATTATTATTTTGTAAGAGAATGTTTTCTATTGAAGTGTTCTGAAATAAAATATGCGTCAAAAAATAATTCGTGAAAGTATGAATTAAATTTTTTACGAAATTGAAATAGCAAAGTCGAAACGAGATCACAAATTGGTGGTGAAGGAACTCATTAAATATTAAGGAATAATGAAGAAATACTTAAATAAATATGAGTAAAAAGATTTTATTTCGTTTTCGATATTTCATTAAAAATAATGAAATCTTTTTCAAATTCAAAATCAATTTTAATTTTTAAGTTGTAATTACTATTTTATTTCATTGCAAATCATAAAATTTAATAATATATAACGTCATCAATTAGCGAATAAACTTTGAAATAATGTAACAGCTTGCGATTAATGTAACAATTTTTTTAAATATCAAGGGACTTTTTGTAGGCTTTCAAACGCTTATAATGAAATACTTTTATACAATACAAATAAAATATTACTTTATTTTTTTTAAATTTTTTTTTTCGAAAAAGTATCCATCACTCTTATAAATAATAAGATAATAAAAATAACTTAAATAATTTCATTTCTTAGTTTCAAACGATTATTGCCCAGAAAAACAAAATTATTAAGATTTTTTCCCATTAAGATTAAGATTAAGCCACATTAAGAGCCAAAATTTATCAGAAAATTATAAGAAATAAATTTATATTACCTAATTACGAATTTTTAAAACAAATCTTTGTGCCTAATATGGATGACATTAAAGTGTCCAAGTGTCTTGAATCACATGATTCATACAAAGCTGTAAACTATTGGGTTGTACATGTTTGACCTTGAACGCAATTGGCTGCAAAATTATTTTTTTCTGTATACCCTTTATTTTATATTGCGATTAGCATAGGGTCATAAAAATGTATACTAATCATCAACTTCGAACTAAATTTTTTTACTCTGATTTTCAAAGTATATCATTTAGATATTACCTTAATACTGGGATTTACAAATTCATGAAGGTTATAGACCAGCATATACGTATTTAGTGTATCTTGATTGTGGACTGCACTCACACACACAAAATATCGAAAAGTTTCAAACACGCACAAAACTACACACGTATGTGTAGCAATCCCGGAAGCTTCTGAGCCATAAGACCATAAGAAGCCATAAGATTTTTGGCAGTCACAGCGAAAACAAAACATAAAACTTGTTTTGGTTAATATATTAAAGAATTGGGGAATGGAGAAATGGAGATAGTTTATAAACAGAAAATTTATAGAAAATGAAAGAACATGTGGTAATTTGGGAAGGCAAGTTTAGTAGTGCAATATCTGTCAATTGTAGATCGAAGAAACAGGAGGGAAATGGGTGCTATTTCTAATATAATTATTTTTATACATATATGTAATTCTTTATATATAACACAAATTATGTAAATACAGAATTACATGAGTAACACTGCATTAATGTAACGATTGTCTTAGTGTTTAGTCTGATTTTTATAGTAATAAAGTACAAAAGGTTTACAAGGCAAATAGCTTCATTAATCAATTTCTTTTTGACATTAATACCTAAAAATGTCTGTTCAGAAATTTTCTGTTTAAAAAATGTTTGATGTGCATTTTTAATATCTTATATAGCAACAATTATATTTAAAATGAGTATAATCATGAAATGGAACATGTTATTTTGCAACAAATATCGCACAAACAATAATAAAAAAAATTACGTGATAGTGAACCTACATCCAAGTTAGCACGTTATTACCAAATAATCTATATCATCTTTTAGTCTTGAATTTGTTTTTGCTCAATCGCTATAAATCCCCCAAGCAATTAAAAAAGAAGACAGTGGGAAAGAAAAATATTAAAATATATTTAAAAGGATTTTTGATCAAAAATACAGCAGTACATAAAAAGAAAATTATAAACCAAAAAAAAGGAAAAAAAGGAACCAGAAAAAAAAATCCAAAAAAAAAATGCTATAATACTGTATAACTACATAAGCATGAGGGGAAACGAAAAGTTTACCATACAGAAAGAATAAATAAATTAATATCATGATATGAAAAATGTAATATGTCACGGTACACAAAATATTATAATTATCAGTCCATGGATTACGATAGGCAGTCAAAAACTTTATCAGAACTTCATTGTAACTCTTATTTAGCACCAAATAGGTACACATTTTCTTAATCGCCTTCAAAGTAAGCTCCTTCAATCGCGCTTCAAAGTTTGCTCCATCTTTCCTGCCATTGTTAGAAACAACGATGAGAATCCTGTAGTGGTAACTTCTGAAATTCAACAGTCACGCTGGTTTATTTGTCTTCTACGGTGTCAAAAAAGGTTACATTTGAGATCCATTTTGATGTTGGGGAAAAGCCAAGTGCTAATGGTGATAAATTCTAAGCCCAATGTTGTTAAATCTGGTGAATAGGGGCTAGTGGAGAAGTGGAATGTTCTTTTTGCAAACCATGTCTGCTCACAACAAACAACGTGTGGAAGAGAGAATTGTCGTGATGCAGTGAACATCCTCCTTGAAATTTGGTGAGACGGTTTCTTCGATTTGTCTTCATCAGTCTTTTCAAAACTTGCGGTTACAAAGGAGTGTTAACTGTTTGTCCAACTGGTATAAATTCATGATGCACCACACTTTCCATGTCGAAAAATGCAATGACCATCAATTTTGTTTTGGATTTGACATGTGATTTCTTTGGTCGAGGTTTTGTTTGGTTCGTTGCTCTACGGTCTTTTACGGCACTCTTTAGGCTAATTAGACCAGGACCTTAACGTTTAACATGGATTTTGACCACTCACACAAATATCCATGCGAAGCCAAGATTCAAACCCTGAACCTGTGGCTCCAAAGGCCTGATCACTGGACGAAGAAAGGACACTGTGTGCCATTCTGATGATTGCATCTTTGTTTCCGGATCTTAAGAGCACACCGGGGTCTCGCCCCAAGAAACGGCGAATGATCTGGGCCTTTTCAAAACATTAAGCCGTAGTCACACTGCCTGTTATGAATACTGGTAGTGAAAAAATATAGTGGTAACAAAAAAATAAAAATAAATTATATTGTTTAAATAAAGAGTTGTAACGAAATTGCTCGTGTGCCTTTTGCCTCTGCGCCTTTTTCAAAACATTCGACCGTGGTCACACTATCTATTATGAATCCCGGCAGTAAAAATATAGTGGTTGTAAAAAAAAATAGATGAATTATATTTTGGTAATAAAGAATCACAATGAAATTCCAGGAACATTTTGATTGCCCCTCGTAAAATAATAAAATACTGTTGTTTTGAAGTGAAAAAGTGACGCAGAGAATTCAATAAATATTTCAGGTGTAATGGTTTCTTGGTGTGATTTAAGGTTAATTTTTCAATAAAGTTAATTAAATGAATGATTTTCTATCTAGTCTATAAGTTATATATTATATATTCATGCCACTGATCATAAAAATGTTTCGAGCGGATTGTAAGATGATATAATTAAGACAAAGCCATATTCAAACTAACCAGCTGGTCAACATCAACCCGCGAGTACCATCGATCTGGCCCGTCACAGTGTATATTGATTACATTGTAAAATTTATTTTGAAAGTAAATCATACAAAATAATAATCAGGTGTTTTTATGTAACGATAAATCAAAAAACAATAATTGACGATGAAATTGAACATTTTAACTGTAATTAAGATATCAGATGTCCAAAACACTTGCAATAAGGGACTTACATTCGTAATGCATGCAAATAAATTAAATATTATAATTATGATCAATGAGATTTAAGAAGCTGTAACTTTTCACTGACAGTTATTTGCAATTATCGATCAAGTTCACTAGAGGAAATTATTAGCGGAGATTTCAAAAACTCATCAGATAACTTAGATCTGTAAATAGTTTCGGTATATTTCATTTTGGAGAATATTTTTTCACACATGTAAGTAAAATATTTCAAAATTGGAAAATCTTTAAGAATAGTTAATATTTTATTTTTATCAGTAATTTTTTAAAAGCGGAAAAAAGCCACGATCACCTTAGATACATTACTAACCCGCTAGTTCCAAAATGATAATTTGAGTATAATTTAAAACTGCTGTATGTTGGTATGATTAGCCAGCTCGGTCTTGGCACTTGAGACTTAGTGTAGTAGTCAATAAGACACTTAGCCTAAACAGTTTGGAGACACCAGGCATAACAGGTGAAGTAGTTTCATTGTAGAACGCTTCTCTAGTTTCTCCACAGGGGCAGAATTCATCTTTTGAAAAGCTGAATCCTTTGAAGAATATTGAGAATAGACCATGATCACTTGTAAGCACAAGTGCATGAGAAAAAGAATTCTACGATGATTTAAAGTATGGTTTCAAAAATTCTCGTCCTGTGTTGCTTTGACCCCAGTCTTGTTGCATTATATGTTATTTTTGAAGAATAAAGTTGAATATTAAAAATGCATAGTGTCTCCCTATATAACACTAGAAAACAACGAATTAAATAGTTCATAATTAAATGTTTAGTTGATTTATTAATTTAAAGCTGGATCATGTTATCTGATTTACACTAATATGTGTTAAATAAAGAAAAGTTTATGTAGTACAGTTACGTCAAATATTTCACAATAACTTATTATATTATATTCTATATGTTATAATATTGTATGTTATGATTACGGTAACGAATTTAGATTAATGATTTAATTAAAAGAATCTCAGAACCAAAATTCTAATATGTGGTTTTTATGGAAGAAAATTAATTTCTACAGCATTTATATCTCTTGAATTGCGTAATATCAGTAAAACAATATAATTTATGTAATATGCTAAACAATAGATTTTTGTGATTTACTAAAAAAAGATAAATAAAAGTTAAATCGATTTTTACCTGGAACCTAACCATTTAAAATGGAAACTATATTCTAAACAATGCAATTTTAGTATGAGATCTCAAAATTAAAAAAAAAAACTAGTTAACTATTAAGTACTAAAAAAAATAGAGCATGATAACTTATTAGCATAAATGCATAAATAATTAATTTTATATTGATATTAAGTATGGTGTCGAAATATTTCACCCTGTGTTGCTATAATTCCAGTCTTGTGGCATTATATTTCATTCTATATTTTAATTTATTCTTTAGGAATGAAGTTTTATACTGAAAGCACATTATGTCGCCTTAAATAACACTAGAAAACTATGAATAAAATATTTTCTAATGTTAAAATATTTAAATTTTTATTATTCTATAACTGGATCATGTTCTCATTTATCCTAATATGTGTTACTTAAAAAAAGTTCATGTAGCGCATTTACAACAAATATTTTCAAGAAATAACTTATGTTATATTCAATGTGCTATAGTAATATACTAATATGTGTTATACTTATGGTAACGAGTTTAGATTTATTATTTAATTAAAAGTACTTAGGATCGAAAATTTTTTTTGTAGTTTTGTGGAAATAAATTAATTTCTACATCATTTATATCTCCTGAATTGCATAATATCTGTAAAACAATATAATTTATGTGATTTTTGTTTAAGTAATTACATAATATTTTTGAGATTTATTAAAAAGACAATTAATGGTTAAATCGATTTTTGCCTGCAACTTAAACATTTAACATGGAAACCATACTATAAACAATGTAAATTTAGTATGAGATCTCCGAAATAAATAAATAAAAAAATAACTAAACTACTAAGCTTGTTGTAAAAAAATTGACCATAATCATTTGTAAGCATAAGTGCATAAGGAAAGAATTCTATGATAATTTTAAGTGTAGTTTGAAACTTTTTTTCCCCGTTGTTGCTGTGATTTCAGTCTTGTTGCATTACATATTATTTTTGAAGAATGAAGTTGAATACCGAAAACGCATTGTGTCGCCTTATATATTACTAGAAAAACATGAATAAAATATTTTCTAATGTTAAAATATTTGCTTTTTGATTATTCTATAAAAGCTGGATCATGTTCTCATTTGCCTAAGTTAAAATATTTGCTTTTTTGAATCTGTGTTACGTAAAAAAAAAAATCCACGTAGCATATTTACGTCAAATATTACACAGAATAACTTATTATGCTATATTATATATGCTATAGTACTATATTATAATGTTATACTAATATATATTATAGTTATGGTAACAAGTTTAGATTTATTATTTTATTAAAAACTTAGGATCGAAAATTACTTATATGTAGTTTTTGTGGAAGAAAATTAATTTCTACAGAATTTATATCTCCTAAATTGTGTGTGAAAATAAAATGTATGTGATTTGCTTAAACAATACATTACATTTTTATGATTTACTGAAAATGAAAATTAACAGTTGAATCGATTTTCGTTTGAAACTTAAGCATTTAAAATGGAACAATATTCCAAACAATGCAGTTTTAGTATACAATACTAAAATAAATAAAAAAAAATCTATTTTTTAAATTTTGATACAAAAGCTTTGTATTTAGCATACATAATTTATTTTTATTTATTTATTCCTTTTTTTTTTTAGTTACGAACTACTATTTGAGTATAGCATTTTATAATTTTTGGATATAACGCGTGTTAAAATGCAATCATAAAAACAAGGTCATAAAAATAAGAATAAGCGAATAATCATGTTTTCATTTTTGCTCCTTCTTAAGTTTTCTGAAAAACTCCCCGTAGTCCACAACTTTTTATTATTTTAGTTTTAAAAAGAAGAACTATTTACTGAAAGACCTCCAGCTTTTAAACTGCTCAAGGTGGAAAGGAAGAAAATAATAAAACATTGTAAGAAAAAATCGAAAAAAAAAAAAAAAAAACTTTGCGCAGAAAAAAAAAAACGCGGAAGGATTACTTATACTCATCCTGTTATTATTTTTATGAAAAATGCCCTTTTGCTCTTGTTATATTTATGTATACTTCATAAAGAAAAGAAAAGCAATACGAGATGTCTGAAAGCACGGTAATGGCGAAAACACAGCCAAGAAAATATTTTCTTTTTGCAGTTTAAAAAAAAAAAAAAAAGAAGAAAAGCAGAGATTTACCTCTGAGGTCTTTCAGGATCAAGGAAATAAAAAGCACCACTGAATGGCCGGCTAAGAAAATTACGGTAAGGATTTTCAGGAGCTTCATTCGTTTGAGTGAAACCTCTCCTTTCCAGTTTTATTTTAAAACAGGGTTATATTTCACCTCGGGGATTTCAAGTAACGATAAACGAATTTTTCCAACAAATATAAGATAATACCAATTTAATTCTTTCTTTTATGTTTTACTTTCCCAATAATGACCAATACACAAAAAAAAAAAATAGAAACATATTCTTAAAAAACAATTAATACTATTGATAAACGAAGGAATAATAATTTTTTTTTCAGAATTTTTAAATGTATCTCTTTAAATTACTTTATTATCTTGATCATCTCTTTTTACTTTTCTTGATCTTCACTTTTATCTTGATTATCTTGATCATCTCTTACTTTTATCTTGATTATCTTGATCATAATCTTTTTATTATTTAGATCTTGATCATTATCTTTATTATTATTTATCTTCTTGATCAACGGCTTTATTATTATCTTCTGAATATACCGGTTCTCGTTAGATCACCGAAGTCAAGCATCATTGGGCGCGCTCAGCACTTGGGCGGGTGACCACCTGGGAACACCGCGTGAAGTTGGCATTCACAAATTTGGGACCTGAATGGCCGAGTATCTAGCGCTCTGGCGCTCGGTGCCACAGATTTCGTTCGAATTCCCGGCGGTGCCATGGATGTTTGTAGTGGTTCGGAATCCACTTTAAGCCGTAGGTCCCGGTCTCCTATGACTGTAAGAGCGTCACGGAGCCAAAGTCAGACTTCTACCTACGGGGTGCTCCATCACAACAGAAGCTGCTTCCTTCCCTTCAATCATGAGTACGTATGGGCTCGTGGGCTTGGCCAGCCATGTGGGATAAGAAACAACAAACATTATTATCTTGATCTTGATCATCTTATTATTGACTTTTATCTTGATTACTTTTCCGAATCAATACTATTAAGAAATTTTTAAATTATTGATTATCTTGATTACTTGATAACTTTTCTGTTTTGTTGTTTTTTAATCGTTAGTAATAAATACACAAAAAAAAAGAAACATAACAATACTTAAAAACAATTAATACTATTAATATACGAAGGCATCATCTTAAGATATTCTTACAAACATCTTTGACATCTTACACATATGTCAAGGGACAGAGCCAACCCTCTAAAAAGGAAAAAAAAAAAAATAAATAAAACTTCCACATGCCTTGGAAATTTAAATTTAAAATTGATTTTATATTTCGGGCACAGTACTATGTAGTTTTGTGGAAGAAAATTAATTTCTAAACCATTTATATCTCTTGATTCGCGTAATATCTGTTAAACAATATAATTTATGTGATTTGCTGAATCATGTTATTGATTTAACTCAATATGTGTAAAATAAAGAAAAAGTTTATGTAGCACATTTAGTCAAATATTACACAGGGATAACTTATGTTATATTCTATATACTATAGTTCTATATTATAGTACTATGCTAATGTATGTTATAATTAAGGTAACGAATTTAGATTTATAGTTTTATTAAAAAGTACTTAAGATAGAAAATACCTTATATGTAGTTTTTGAGGAAGAAATAAGTTTCTACAGTTTTTTATAGCACCGGAATAATATAATTCCGGTGCTATAAAAAAGTAATTAATATCTATAATACAATTATATTGTTTTATAGATATTAATCTATAAAACAATATAATTTATGTGATTTGTTTAAACAGTACATTACATCTTTGTGATTTGCTTAAACAATATATTTCAATCTTGTGATTTACTAAAATGGCAATTAACAGATATTGGATGGAACAGTATTCTGAACAATGCAATTTTAGTATACAATTATAAAATAAATATCCTCCGCACTGCAGGACATTGAGGATTTGTCATAACATAAAATTTAAAAAAAAAAAAATTTTTTATTGTTCTCGCAAAAAGATGTTTTAAAAAATACCAATTATTATCATATTAGAATCTGTAAGACTTCGAATATGAAAAGTAGAAAGTTTAAATACCATCTGTTATGAATTTATTTAATCTCTTTTTAGCAATTTGACATTTTATTTCATTGTTTATTTTTAAAGAACGAAAATGATTTTGTGATTATTACTAATTTGTTTAAATTTATTTTCCTTGAATTTTAATAGATTATTTTTACTTAAGTAATTAAGAATATAAAAGAGCAATTTCAGACCTAAGAGGATTTTATGTTTACTTCAAATGATTTTTAATTTATCTAATTACTTTTCACTTACATTCTAATCACAGTACAGCGAACATATAAAAACTCTATCATATTGGAAAAAAATATCTAGGGTATTTTGTTTATGTTTAAACGTATTGTTTTGGCAAAAAGAATTGCAATTAACATATTACACGAAATTAATTTTTACTAATCATACTGAATTGCTAAACTAATAAAATACCATTTAAACAAAAGAATAATTAAAAGCAGCAACCAAATGTTATGAAATTCATTACATTAGGGCATATATTTTTATGTCTAGAAAAAGTAATAAAATTGAAGCCAATTTTAAAAGTAAATTCATATTCTAAAAAAAAGATTAATTTTTGTTTCATCATTGCTATTAAGATTCCTTTTTTTAAATTTGTTCTAGAAAATAATTAACCATAAATTTCATATATGCAAAAAAGGATCGACATTAAAGCAATTTCTGTTGTATTTTGCAACTTTTTTTTTCTTGACAGGTGTGTAAACTAACAGAGTTTTATTTTTTAAATAAATAAAATTTTTATTTTTCCAGTATGGAAAAACGGTTTCACGTCTAATTGTTAGTGTCATATCTTTAATAATGCTGGTTCATTTATTGAAGGGAACAACACTTAGCTCCGGTTATGCATCTTTACAAATTTTTGCATCTTTACTAATTATGCACATTTAAAAATATTTGGTGTCCACACATAGTTAATCTTTTCTCAGTAGAGTTTGTCCTCCTCTGACTACTCGTCAACGATAGAATATGATTAGCTACGGAAAATCACAGTTAATTGAATAATATTATCTGTAACATCTATAAAAATTATATATATATAATATATATATATATACACTAAGTGACAAAAGTCATGGGATACCTCTTAATATCGTGTCGGCCCTCCTTTCGCCCGGCGAAGTGCAGCAACTCGACGTGGCATGGACTCAACAAGTCGTTGGAAGTCTTCTGCAGGAATATTGAGCCATGCTGTCTCGATAGACGTCCATAATTGTGAAAGCGTTGATGGTGCAGGATTTTGGGCACGAACAGACCTCTCGATGATGTCCCATAAATGCTCGATGGGATTCATGTCGGGCGATCTAGGAGGCCAGATCATTCGTTGGAATTGTCCAGAATGTTCTTCAAACCAATCGCGAACAGTTGTGGCCCGGTGACCTGGCGCATTGTCATCCATAAAAAGTCCCATCGTTGTTTGGGTGCATGAAGTCCATGAATGGCTGCAAGTGATCTCCAAGTAGCTGAACATAAGCATTTCAGTCAATGTTCGGTCCAGTCGCACCAGAGGACCAAGTGCATGCCATGAAAAACAGCCCACACCATCACGGAGCCACCACCAGCTTGAACAGTGCCTTGCTGACAGTTTGGGTCCATGGCTTCGTGGGGTCTGCGCCACACTCGAACCCTACCATCAGCTCTTACCAACTGAAATCGTGACTCATCGGACCAGGCCACGGTTTTCCATTCATCTAATAAACCAACCGATATGCTCACGTGCCCACGAGAGTCGCTGCAAGCGATGTCGTTCTGTCAGTAAAAGCACTCGAGTCGGTCTTCTGCTGGAATAGCCCAAGAAAAGCCAAATTTATCCGCACAGTTCTAACAGACAAGTCCCTTGTACGTCCCACATTGATTTCCGCGGTTATTTGTCGCAGTGTTGCTTGTCTGTTAGAATTTACGACTCTTGCAGACGTTGCCGGTCTCGGTCGTTAAGTGCAGGCGGTCGACCACTGCGCTGTCCATGGTGGGATGTTATGACTGAAATTTCATACTCTCGGCACACTCTTGACACAGTGGATCTGGGAATGTTGAATTCCTTAACGATTTCCGAAATGGCATGACCCATGCGTCTAGCTCCAACTAACATTCCGCGTTCAAAGTCTGTTAATTCCCGTCGTGCGGTCATCATCACGTCAAAACCTCTTCACATGAATAACTTGAACAGAAATGAAAGCACTGCGCATTTATACCTGTTCTACGCGATGCTACTGCCATCTGAAAATTTGCATATTGCTATCCCATGACTTTTGTCACTTCAGTGTATATATAGTGATCATGGTTAGCTTTTTGGTAGTTATTACTCATAGCACTGTTTTAAAGTCAATATAATTTCTAGACGCTTGGTTTAGACTTAAAAAAAAATAAGGCTGGAGTTGCTTACATTGCCAATACCAGTTATCATATATTTTTATATAACATTTTTTTACACATCTTTGCTGAATCATGAACAATGCATTTATGTATGGATTATGATTATTTATGTATGGAATGTGATTTAATAAACAAAATTAGGAAAAGTTAGAATCTCAATTTAACAAGAAAAATAACCTCTCTTCATTTTTTTTTTACAATGCGTTGTACTGAGCTATCATAACACTTGCCATTAATGTAGCAAATTTGTATGCATTTGCATAAGTGGGAAAATTGACATTACCAGTAGGATACAATAAATTATAGTTTAAAAAAACTAAAAAAAAACACGCTTTTTAGAGTTAACCAAACTAAAAAGTAAAAAATAAATTATAGTTTAAAAAACTAAAAAACACGTTTTTAGAGTAAATCAAACTAAAAAGTAAAAATAAATTATAGTTTAAAAAATCTAAAAACCCGCTTTTAGAGTTAATCAAACTAAAAAGTAAAAAATAATTGCTAACATGAGAATAAAATGACTGACGAGAAAATGAATGTCACTGTTCTAAAAGCGTGGGGTGCTAGATATCAATCGTTATAATTTTTCACTAGTTTCATTCCGAAATGCAGAGTTAGTTTAAAAATATTATACAAAGCACTTTTACTCTTTAGTTTGATTAACTCTAAAAGCGTGTTTTTTAGTGTTTTTTAAACTATAATATTTAAATGAGTTCCTGGTACGGAGGACTGGAACTATAGCTCTTACAATAATTTAATTGTGAGTAAAAACAAAGGCTAAATGCGAATATGTCGAGCTAGCCAGATTCGAACAGGGAATCTCCTGATCCTTAGTCAGGCGCATTATCTGTTGTGCCACTGTAGCACGTAGGTTTGAATGTCTGTCATTCTACATGGGTTAAATTGTTCTTCATAAGTTAAAATAAAATCACTAATCCTGGCGATCCTAATCATGATGAGATAATAAACTTATCAAAATATTTGTGTCGTCGGCCCTTGATAAGTCTACGACGTTTAAATTAAATCTGATCGTTTAAAGTAGGACAAAATCGAGCCCAAACAAACAAGCATACAGGTGAAACTAATAAAAGCGTATTATAAAGGGACTGCTTCACTTTAGTCATTGCTATCGTTCTAGTTGAGAATTAGTGGAATGAGTCTATGAATGCCCAGATACGTCTGAGGTTTTGCCACAAATTGCTGGAAGCAAATTTGGTATAAGTGCTGAATCTGCAACATAACTTTCGTTAATAGCAAATTAATTGTTAATTTGTAAATTAAGTTCCATTAATAAACATCAGGCGAAAGAACCCAGTTTTACAACAGCAACAATAGGTGTTAATCATATATTTAAAAATGTTGAACAATAAAGCGAAGTCATCGACTTCATCAAATGAAAAACAGATGACTTGAAATAAAAATCAGCTACAAACGAAGCCTTTTATTATATATAACATACATCAATAATATATAACATTTTAACAACATAATATACCAATAATATAAAGCATTTTATTATATGAATGTTATATGTTATATATGAAAACATAGATTTAGATTTAATGAAAAAGTAGATGAAAAAAAAAAAGCATTCGCTGTTTATTTCCAGATTCTTCTTACCAGCCATGCTTAAGAATATTTATGTCTAGTCAGTCTCAGTACTTCTTTAAGATAGATTGAGATAAATCGCCCTAGATTTTATTGACCCTTTTCCTCTACTAGAAAGACAGATACTATTTCAGACTGACTTGATTTCGAAAAGCCGATTTAGTCTCACATTCTAAAATATTTCATTATTTTCTTTATTATTGAAATGTGCATTTTGATAATTACGAATAAGTATCTAAAATGGATATCACCGTATCCTTATATTGTTAACTGTTCATGAGCATTGTAATGTTTCTCTTTTTTTTGTATCATTGGTAATTGAGGAAAAAAAGAAAATAAAATGTTGAATTGCAATTATTGAAAAATAAAGGAAGTAAACATTATGTTTTTATTTCCGGGTTCTTCTTCCAACCATATGCTCCACTACAATATATTTATGTCTAGTCTGTCGCTGTTCTTTTTTTAAGATTGAGATAAATCACGAATTTTATTTAACTCTCCCTTACCAGAAAAGAAAGATACTATTTCAGACTTACTTGATTTTTAAAACTTGTTTTAGTCATACAGCTAAAAGCATTTCGATAGTTTCTATATTATTGAAAAGTGCATTTTAATAATTATGTAAAAATATCCCAAATGGATATTGTTAACTGTTCATGACCACTGTAATGTTTCTCTTTTTTTTTATGTATCTTTAGTAATTGAGAAAAAAAGAAAATAAAATGTTAAATTGTCATTATTAAAAAATTAAAGGAAATAAACTTTCGAATCTTATTTTCAGACTTCTTTTTTCAATCTTGTTTAGAATACTTGGCTAGTCAATCGCAGTCCTTTCCTGTGATAGAGTGAGATTGCTGAAGACATTGACAGCTCTTTTTACTTGAAAAGATTAACTATTTCTGACTGAAAGATTCTTAAAGTCAAAAATAATAGCATATCATTAAGTACGTTAAAACTTTCTTTATAGTATTGGTTATTAAGCGATACATTTAAACAATTCTGAAAAAAAAATATCTTAAGATGATGCCTTTGTGTATAAATACTAACAATTGTTTTCAAGTATTGTTATGTTTCTCGTTTTGTGTGTGTGTGTTTGTGTGTTTGTATTAGACATTGGGAAAACAATACAGAAAAGAAAGAATTAAATTGGACAGATATTTTTAATTCTTCATGAGCATTGTAGTGTTTCTTTTTTTATGTATCTTTAGTAATTGAGGAATAAAGAAAAGAAAATATTAAACTGCCTTATTAGTAAAAATAAAGAAAATAAATATTCCACTTTTTTTTCCAGACTGTTTTTCAATCATGTTTAGAATACTTGTCTAGTCAGTCGCAGTCCTTCCAGGGATACAGTGAGATAAATTGCTGTAGAAGATATTACATTTTTTTCTTGTAACTATTATCTATTTCTGACTGGAAAGAATCTTAAAATCAAGATAATTACATATAATCAAGTATCTTAAAACTTTCTTAACAGTATTGGTTGTTAAGCGATACATTTTAACAGTTCTGAGAACTATTAATTGTTTTTAAGTATTGTTCTGTTTCTCGTTTTTTTTGTGTGTGTGTGTGTGCATATATTATTAACTATTGAGAAAATAAAACAGAAAAAAATCAAATAATCGAGATAATCAAATAATTTAAAAATTTCTTAATAGTATTAGCTATTAAGAGATATATTTAAATAATAATGAAAAAAATAATCTTAACACGATGCCTTCGCATATCAATACCATTAATCGTTTTTAAGTATTATTATGTTTCTAGTTTTCTGTGTATATATTATTAACTGTTAAGAAAACAAAACAGAAAAGTAATCAAGATAATGATGCGAAACATATAAATAATTCTGAGAAAAACATTATCTTAATATGATGCCTTCGTATATCAATACCATTAATTGTTTTAAGTATTGTTTTGTTTCTTGCTTATGTGTACATATTATTATTGTACAAAACAGAAAAGAAAGAATTAAATTGGTATTATCTTCTACTCGTTGTAAAAAAGGTATTCATCGCCTACTTCCAATCCCCGAAGTGAAATACAACAGTGTTTTAAAATAAAACTGGAAAAAAGGAGATATTTCACTCAAATGAATGAAGCCCTGAAAATCCTTACCGTAATTTTCTTAGCCGGCCATTCAGTGGTGCTTTTTATTTCCTTGATCCTGAAAGACCTCAGAGGTAAATCTCAGCTTCCTTCTTTTTTTTTTTTTTTAAAAATGATAAGAAAAACATTTTCTTCGCATTACCGTGCTTTCGGACATCTCGTACTACTTTTTCTTTTCTTAAGAAAGTAGACATAAATATAACAAGAGTAAAAGGGCATTTTTCATAAAAAATAATAACAGGATGAGTATATGTAATCCTTCTGTTTTTTTTTTTTTCTTGCGCAAAGTTTTTTTTTTTTTTTTTTAATTTTTCTTACATTGTTTTATTATTTTCTTCTTTCCACTTTGAGTAGTTTAAAAGCTGGAGGTTTTTCCTGTAAAAAGTTCATTTAAAAAAAAAAAAAAAAATAATAAAAGTTGTGGACTATTGGGAGTTTTCAGAAGACTCAAAAATGAAAAACATGCTTATTCGGTTATTCGTATTTTTATGACTTTTTTTTTTTTTATCATTGTATCTTAACACACGTTTCTTTTATTTTTTTTCTACTTCTTGTTATTCTTTATTTATATTCGTTTGAGTTCGCATCTGTAAGTTACGCTTGAATTTTGCATTTTTTTATATCCAAAAATAAAAAAATTCCCTTTCAAATAGTATTTGGTAAAAAATAGAAATAAATAAATAAAAATGAACGATATATGCAGAATAAAATGGCTATTGTATAAAAATTTTTTAAAAAATGTTGTTTTCTATCTATTTGAGAATCGTATACTAAAAAAACTGCATTGTTCAGAATATTGTTTCCATTTTAAATGCTTTGGTTCCAGCCAAAAATCGATTTAACTGGTAATTGCCATTTTAGAAAATCACAAAAATGTAATGTATTGCCTAAGCAAATCACATAAATTATATTGTTTAACAGATATTACGCGATTCAAGAGATATAAATGATGTAGATTAATTAATTTTTCTCCACAAAAATTCATACTACTGTGCATAAATGTAAATCCACTTTTCAATTTAAATTTCCAAGGCATTCGAATTTTAATTTATTTTCTTTTTAGGTTGTTGTCACTGTCTTTGACATCTGTGTGAAATTTCTTGTCAAAATATTCATTGGTATTTGAGTTTGAGTTAAATAATTCTGAAAAATAGTATCCTAAACCTTCGTATATCAATAGTATTAAATGTTTTTAAGTATTGTTATGTTTCTAGGGTTTTTGTGTATTTATTATTAACCATTAAGACAACAAAACGGAAAAGAAATTAAATAATCAAGATAATCAAGTAATTTAAAATTTTCTTAATAGTATTGGTTAAGAAAAGTAATCAAATAATCAAGATAATCTAAATAAAAGTCAATGATAATCAAGATCAAGATAGTAATAAAGATCCAGATAATCAAGATAAATTTAAAGAAATCTGAAAAATATTATCTTAACATGATGTTTTCGTATATCAATATTATTAAATGTCTTTAAGTATTGTTATGTTTCTTTTTTGTGTGTGTGTATTGATCATTATTGGGAAAGTAAAACAGAAAGGAAAGAATTAAATTGGTATTATCTTATATTTGTTGGAAAAAAGGTTGATTTATCTTAGTGTGAAGCCTTCGTATATCAACACGATTAATTGTTTTTAAATATAATGCTTTCCATTTTTTGTGTATGTAATATTATTAACTATTATGACAACAAAACAGAAATAAAATAAAGTAATCAAGTAACTTAAAACTTTCTAAATAGTATTGTTAAGAAAAGTAATCAAGTAATGAAGATAATCTAGATAAAAGTCAATGATAATCACGATAATTAAGATCAAGATAATAATCAAGATAATCAAAATAATTAAGATCAAGATAATAATAAAGATAATGATTCAGATAACCAAGATAATTAAGATCAAGATAATAATAAAGATAATAATCAAGATAATTAAGATCAAGATAATGATAAAAAATAATGATCAAGATAATCATAAAGATAATGATAAAGATAATCAACATAATTAATATCAAGATAATAATAAAGATAATGATCAAGATAATCAACATAATTAATATCAAGATAATAATAAAGATAATGATCAAGATAATCAAGATAAAAGTTAACAAGATAAATTTAAATAATTCTGAATAAAATATTATCTTAAGATGATGCTTTTTATATCAATACTATTAATTGTTTTTAAGTATTGTTTCGTTATGTTTTTAAGTATTGTTATGTTTCTTTTTTGTGTGTGTATTGATCAATATAGGGAAAGTAAAACAGAAAAGAAAGAATTAAATTGGTACTATCTTATATTTGTAGGAAAAAAAGGCATTTATCGTTACTTGAAATCCCTCGAGGTGAAATATAACCCTGTTTTAAAATAAAACTGAAAAAAGGAGAGGTTTCACTCAAACGAGTGAATTTGCTGAAAACTCCTTACCGTAATTTTCTCAGCCGGCCATTCAGTGGTGCTTTTTATTTCCTTGATCCTGAAAGACCTTAGAGGTAAATCTCAGCTTCCTTCTTTTTTTTTTTTTTTTTAAATCGCAAAGAAAAACATTTTCTTGGCTGTGTTTTCGCATTACCGTGCTTTCAGACATATCGTACTGCTTTTTTTCTTTTCTTATGAAAATAGACATAAATATAACAAGAGCAAAAAGGGCATTTTCATAAAAAATAATAACAGGATGAGTATAAGTAATCCTTCTGCTTTTTTTTTCCTTTTGAAATTTTTTTTCAAATTTTTCTTACAATGTTTTATTATTTTCTTCCTTTCCACTTTGAGTAGTTTAAAAGCTGGAAGATTTTTCGTAAAAAGTTCATTTTTTAAAAAATAATAATAAAAAGTTGTGGACCATGGGGAGATTTCAGAAGACTAAAAGAAGGAGCAAAATGAAAAAGAGAACATGATTATTCGCATATTCGTATTTTTCTGACCTTTTTTTTTTTTTTTTCATTGCATCTTAACACACGTTTATTTTATTTTTTTTTCTACTTCTTGTTATTCTTTATTTATATTAGTTTGAATTTGCATCTTTAAGTTACGCTTGAAATTTGCATTTTTTATATCCAAAAAAATATAAAAATGCCATTCTGAAGTAGTAGTTGGTAAAAAAATAGAAATAAATAAATAATAAATGATATATGCCGAATAAAATGCCTATTGTATCAAAATTTAAAAAAAAAAAAAATAGGATTTTTATTTATATTAGAATCGTTTACTAAAATTGCATTGTTTAGAATATTGTTTCCATTTTAACTGTTTAGTTTTCAGGCAAAAATCGATTTAACCATTAATTGCTATTTTAGTAAATCGCAAAAATTGGATGTATTGTTTAAACAAATCAGATAAATTATATTGTTTAACAGATATCAAGCAATTCAGAAGAGACAAATTATGTAGAAATTTTTAGCAAATTCTACATATAAGAAATTTTCGATAATAAGTATTTTTTAATAAATTTATAAATCTAAATTCGTTAACATATTTATAAGATATATTATTATAGTACTATAGCATATATAAAATATAGTATAAGTTGTTCATGTGAAATATTTGACGTAAATAGGCTACATGAACTTTTATTTTATGTAATGCATATTAGAGTAACTGACAAAATGATTCAGCTTTAGATTAATACAAAAATTTTATATTTAATCATTGGAAAATATTTTATTCACCGTTTTCTAAGTTATATACTGGGACACAATGTTCTTTCAATATACAACTTCATTCCACAAAAATAATGTGTGACGCAACAAGATTGGAATCCCAGCAACACAGGGCGAAAATGTTTCGAAACCATATTTAATATCAACATCGAATTATTTCCTCATGTAACTCTGCTTACAAATGATCATGGTCTATTTTTTAGTAGTTAGTAGTTTTTTTTATATTTATTTTGGTACCTTACACTAAAATTGCATTGTATAAGAACAGGGGTCTCCAAACTTTCCAGCCTTAGGGCCATACTGTTTACTCCACTAAGTACCAAGGGCCAAAATCGCTTTTAATTTTTCTGCCATTATCTATAATTTCTAAACCAGTCACCGAGTATGCCCTCTGAGCAAGCATACGCTTGTTAACTACAAACTATTGTCAGTGAAAATCACAATTACACAAATATCATTAGTATTGTTTTACAAGGGGATACCTCGCGGTTTCATTCGCGCTAATTTAGCTTTTCCGTTCCTGAGAGATTTTCTGGATAAAAATCATATGTTCGATTCAGGATATATACATTCCAAACATCGATATACATACATATGCGATACTCTTTACCTCAACAACAGCGGGACACAGCGAGGGTAACAGCGGGATGTTCACTAGTTTATAATGTTAGTGGGATTCATTTCAGTTATTTGTTATGCTTAAGTTAAATTTTCCGCGTAATATGCTTGTCATTAAGCTTTACCTAACAAGTCAATAAAACAGAGTTATTATCATTCTGGGTTTTTTATCCAACCTATCACTGCAAAAATAAGCTATTCGGCTGTCGCGCGCCGGATGGATGACACTGGCGGACCGTAGTTTGGAGACTCATGGTATAGAACATTGTTTCCATTTTAAATTATTAGATTTCAGGCGAAAATCGATTAAACCATTAATTGGCTTTTTAGTAAATCATAAAAATGTAATGTATTGTTTAAGAAAATCATATAAATCATATTGTTTAACAGATATTATGCAATTCAGGAGACATAAATTTTGCAGAAATTAATTTTCTTCCACGAAAACTACATATAAGAAATTTTCGATCTTAAGTACTTTTTAATAAAACCATATAATTATGGGAAGCACTATAATACAGCACTATAACATGTGAATATAGCATAAGTTATTCCTGTGAAATATTTGAAAATAAATGTACTACAAGGTGGGGTTTTTTTTTTTTTTTTAATTTTATTTTTTTTATTTATTTATTTATTTTTTTTTATGTAACGCTTATTAGGTTAAACGAGAACATGATCCAACTTCAGAATAATAAAAAGTAAATATTTTAACATTAGAAAATATTTTATTCATGATTTTCTAGTGTTACATAAAGCGACACACCGTGTTCTGGGTATCCAACTTCATTCCTCAAAAATAATATATAATGCAACGTAACATCATAGCAACACAGGTAAAATATTTTTTGAAACCATAGTTAAAGTCATCATAGAATTCTTTACTTATGCATTTATGCTTAAAAGTGATCACTGTCTATTTTTTAGTAGTTAGTAGCTTAATAGTTTATTTATTTATTTTTGGATCTTATAAATTACATTGTTTAAAATATGGCTTCCATTTTAAATTCTTGAGTTCCGGGCAAAAATTGACTTTATTAATTGCATTTTTAGTAAATCACAAAAAATCTATTGTTATGCAAAAATTACGCATTTCAAGTGCTATAAATGCTGTAGAAATTAATTTTCTTCCATAAAAATTACATAAGTGATTTTTTGATGATGAAATTTTTAAAATTAAATTAAAAATCTAAAATTAATCTAAATTCGTTAGCATAATCATAACATATATTGTTATAGTACTATATATGTTATAGCATAATAAGTTATTTCTGTGAAATATTTGACGTAAATGAGCTACATGAATTTTTTCTTTATTTTACGTATATTAAATTAAATCAGAGAAAAGATCCAGTATTAAAATAATAAACAAATAATATAATTTTTTTTTAAAGACAATTCGTACTTTTTTTTTCACTCTATTGCAGAAAGTCCCTTATAAATAATTTTCATTAATTTTTTTAAGTTTATCTGCCGCCATCTATTGGTAGATACATGCAACTTAAATGAAAAAAAACTAAAATTAAAGAATCAAATTTAATTAATGCATTAATATTTGTAAAAAACTGTATTACCACCAAGTATCATCCACTACAAGGTCAAAAAAAAATTATTTGAACTTGAGGGATGAATAAAAAGAGTATGATGAACGATTGAAAATTTGAACAAGATATATATATATAGGGAGAGTGTGAGCTAATAGAAGGAATTGAAAAAGTAAACATTTAAAAATAGAAAAAAATTATTCATCACTTTCTAGCGATATATAAGGCGTTACAATGTGTTTTCGGTATCCAACTTACAACTTACTATTTTTTTAGTAGTTAGTAGTTTAGTAATTTTTATTTATTTATTTATTTATTTCGGGATCTCATAAATTATATAGTTTAGAACACTTCTTCCAAAATAAATGTTAGGTTACAGATAAAAATCCATTTTATTATTAATTGCCTTTTAATAAATCACAAAACATCTATTCTGTTTAAGTAAAGCACATAAATTATACTGTTATATAGATATTATGCTTTCAAAAGATATAAATGCCGTAAAAATTAATTTTCTTCCATAAAAACCATATATAAGAAATTTTCGATCCTGACATTTTTTAATAAAATTATTAATTTAAATTTGCTACCGTAATCATAACATATATTATTATAGTAGTATATATAAACTACGCAACAAACATTTTTGGATCAGTAAAATATCTGAACAAACATTTTTAGGCATTAATGTCAAAAAATTGATTAATAAAAATTTGCATTATAAGCCTTTTATGCTTTATTTGAAATGTCTGAATTCATTGTACAAAGAACTTGTATTCAATTTTTGTTTACGAAAACGTATAGAATGTTGCAGAAGGCATTCCGTGAGCATTCCTATATCGGAAAGAAATGTTTAAGTGGTATAAACAGTCCAACGAAGGGAGAGAACGCGTTGAAGACGAAGAGCCCTCTGGTCGACCATCAACATCCACCGACGAAGCTCACGTCCAAAAAATTAAATATTTGGTGCTGTCAAACCGTGGATTTACAATTAGAGACCTTGCGGATGATGTTGAAATTTTAAAAGTGTCTCAATTCCATTTTGGGCCTCAAACGCGTCAAATCTCGATTGGTACCGAAAACACTGAATTCGCCAGCTCATACTGCATTGATTCTTCGTGACTTTTTCATCATAAATGAAGCCCATATCGTTCCACAACCACCGTATTCACAACGTGTGACTTCTGGCTATTACCTAAACTAGAAGATCACTCCGGGGAGACATGGTTGTGAGTCGATTGCAGAGGTTCAACGTGAATCACCGAGCGCTTTGAAGACCATCCCTACCGATGACTTTTTAGCATACATTGAGGATTGGAAAAAAGTGTTGGCATAAGTGCATTGTGTCCGAGGGGATTACTTTGAAGGCGATGAAATAAATTTGGAAGAATAAATAAAGAGTTTTTGAAAAAAAAAATAATTGGTCTTATTTTTCGTACACAGTAGTAGTATATGAAATTTATCGATTTTTCCAGAACAAATTTCAAAAATGAATTTATTAATGTTAATGATGAAACATGCAATTAGATTTTTTTTATTTCTAGAATCTGAATTTACTTTTAAAATTTGCTTCAATTTAGTAACTCTTTCTAGACTAAAAACCATCTGCACTAATGTATGAATTTCATAATATTTGGTTGCTGCTTTTAATTATTCTTTTGTTTAAATGTTACTTTATAAGTTTAGAAGTACAGTGCAATTAGTAATATTTAATTAGTTTAATAAGTTAATTCTTTGTTCAAAAATTATATTTTTTTTTAAAAAACCCTAATTATTACTTTTTTTCTAATGTGACAGAGTTTTTGGATGATCTCTGTACTGTGATTAGAATGTATTTAAAAAAGTAGTAATTAGATAAAATCAAATTCGTTTAAAGTAAAATGAAATCCTCTTAGATTTGACATTGTTCTTCAATATTCTTAAATAGGTTATGAAACAATTCCATTAAAATTGACAGAAAATAAATTTAAATTAATTAGTAATAGTCACAAAATCATTTTCGTTCTTTAAAAACCAAAAAAAAAAAAAAAAAAAATAAAATGTCAAATTTGTAAAAAGAGATTAAATAAATTCCTTACAAATGGTATTTAAACATTTTTCTTTTCTCCGTGAAGTCGTATGGCTTCTAATATGATAATAATCGCTTTTTTTTAAAACATCTTTTCGCGAAAACAATAAAAATCGTTTTTAGTTTCTCTTCTTTTTTTTTTTCTGTAGATAAATAGACAAGCTTTTACAAACTGAGGCTTACAATCAAACTAATAATTAATAATGAAATAAATATTTTAGAAATCAATTAGAAAAACCAATTAGTTGTTTAAATCTCATACTAAATTTTATTAAAGTAAGAATTGGTATATTTTGTCTATTTAAACATTATAATAAAACCAATCAATTCATCCAAGTTAAAAAAAATATGTTTATAAACATGATACGCAATATTATACATTGTGTGCTTTTATGTTTTCTTCATTTAAAATTTTGGTTTCAAAACCTAAAGACTTAAAATAAAGGATATATAACCACCTTTAAGATAGAGAAGGAAGAACCAAAAAAAAAAAAAAAAAAAAAAAATGAGAATAATTAAAAACTTATTGATATTTTATTTAAACATCCATACAGAAAATTTGGACAAAAAAATCATTACACAATGTTTTAATTGCGATATGTTTCGTCATTTCAACTGAAATTGCTAACAGTAACTCAAATGTGGCAAAAACTATAAAACTGGTGAATGCTACATTAAAGTGAAAGTCAAGAACTTAACTGCATCAATTACAGAAGCAAAGGAACATAACATCTTGAACAGGATGCTTAGCTTTACCACAAATGCAAAGATCACTTTCATTTAAATAATTTCAGCATAGGAAACCTCACGTTAAAATTCAATAACACATTTATTAACCTAAATTACAATCTCAACTAACCTAGTCAAACACCAGAACTTCAACACAAACCTCAAAGTTTGACAAGATATATATGATCCTAAAATTACAATCTGAACTCATACTAGCCAAGCTGAAAGCTGAATGTTTACAATCGATTAAACCATTTTCAAAGACAAACTTCTTCATACACACGTCAATTTTAATTCATCTCTTCCAAATACGAGCGTAAATTAAAACTTCCTTGTCGATTATTGCCGTTCTCAGCATTTCTCAAGTCACTCTGGTGGCCGAATCATGATTTAAAGTTCATTTACTCAAATACCAGAAAAGTACATGCTCCTCTAGGAGAAGCATATCCGTCGTTTACGAGACGATGCTGCTTACACTACTGGTGAAATTGTGAGAAGAAAATACGTGAGAAAAGTTATTTGTACGCATGATAAATATTACAAATCAAAACAGACTGAGCTCTTAGAATGAAAATATAAATTCTGATTTGAAACGTTTTTTTTTTATTTTTAGACTGGGGCCACGGGCTGGGTCGTATTGACCATTTCCCTGCGGGCTGCACCGACGAACGCTGTTAATCTTTTTTAGCACTACCCAGGGGCCACGTGTAACTTGAAAATATGCTACATATGCGAGTAACACTAACCCCCCAAAGATCTACGATTATATTAGACGGGACCTATAGTTTAAAATGGATTCCGAACTACTATAAACATTCAGGGCACCACTGCGACTCGAACCCGAAACCTGTGGCACCAAACGCAAGGCTACTTTGGCTATCAGCCCCACGATAAAATAAAACTACTAACTAATTAATTACGCAGTACTACAGAAATTAAAGAACATAACGCAACATTAAATTAATAATACTGCAAAATGTATCAAGAGTGCTACTCTTTTCTTGTAAATAAAAAGAATACATGAGATATTACATCAGTTATAAACATTATTTTTACAATAATCATAAAACTTAAAATACTACATTGACTACATAAAAAATCCCTATCAATCAATTTGACAAGATTATTTAGAGTGTAACTGTATTTAATGCTTTGGAAAGTGAAATTGCTTCTATTACTAGCAACTGTACCTGTCAAACAAGCAGTTTTATTGAGTATGGA
This sequence comes from Caerostris extrusa, assembly GCA_021605095.1. NCBI lineage: Eukaryota > Metazoa > Arthropoda > Arachnida > Araneae > Araneidae > Caerostris > Caerostris extrusa. The sequence continues at coordinate 25,190 of BPLR01015021.1, read as the reverse complement.
ATTGTTTACGTAAAACAATTTCAATAATGTAGACTACTTATTGATTCAACCAGCCAAGATTCATTCATTAGGGAGAATTGCGTTAATTTATTGAAACTAAATTGTACTAGGATAAATATAATCACAGACGGATTGAGTTCGGGAAAAGTGCGTAGGATTGCAGGTTCGGTTCAATTACGAATAGCATCGCCATTTTACAAAAACGCAAGTATTATTTTTGATGCATTAATCATATCTAAATCGCCAGTAACTTTCTTCAATCTCGCAGGTGATTTTAGATATAATTAATTTGATGCATCTGTTTTGACAATATTCAAACAATTGAAGTTAGCAGGTGTCAAATGTCAATAGCCAGGCCCAAAAGACATTCTCTTTGGGAAGACGTGTTAGGTGAAATTATGCTTAGTGGGCATTTAAATATTCCAAGACATAAGAATCACTTGAATCAATTTCAATCTATTAGAATCAATTTTCGATTGGGTAATTCTTGGAAAAATAAAAGGTTCTTCTCGTCATATCAAATCATGATTGTTGCAAAGCAACTGAGTTTCAATCGTGAACAAAGACATTGAAATCGCATTTTCGGATTCTTTTGACCAAAAATGGCCAAATTAACTCTTATAATACATCATTTAAACCAATTAATAACTCAATTAAATTGAAAAAATTTTTCGACATTGAAACGTATTTTTAACTTAACCACCAAAATATCTACAAACCTAAAACACCATCTCCACTACAAAATAACATCTAAATGCACGTTATACATAAAAAATGAAATCTTACCTGTATGCAGCTATCAATCTTGAATTCTTAACAATCCCGTCCGATCCGTTTGATGGTGTCAATAAGGAAAGCTCCACACAATGACAAAATTCAATAACACAGTTACTGATCCTAATTATAATCTCAACTAATCTAGCCAAACACTAGAACTTTAACACGAATCTCAAACAGATTTATGATTCTAATTACAGTATGAACCTATTCTTGGCAAACACAGAGCTGAATGCTTACAATCAATTAAACCAATCAAAACAAACAGCTTCATCATCATGCATGAGCGAACAAATTAAGTTCTCTCTTCGAAATCCGAACGTAAACTAAAACGTCTTTGCTGATTTTTGTTTTTCTCGTTCATTCTTAATTCGCTCTTTTGTCGAATCATAATGTAAAGTTTATTTTTATCAAATGCCAGAACCTTACAACTTCAAATACCTTTTATATCATTCAATTCATTGGTATATTTAATTTTCCACCTAATTTACTACGAAAATTTGTCCAAATTTGTTGTTATTGAAGTTTTGTCAAAACATCAAATACATTTACTACATATATCTTTCTCATTAGTAACTAAATTGTAGACGTTATGAAATAATTTTCAAGGTTATTCGAACTAATTCCTTTCATCCGTCATAACTCCACGATAATTTCGACATTACACACAAAATTTATATTTCCACATTTTCATAATTATAAACATTTGCATTTTTAAAACAATTTTTTTTTACTTTTGGTAATAAATGTTTTGATTATACAGAAAACTTACATTGTTAATTAATTTTTTATAAATGTATTTTTACACTAATAGCGAAAAAAATATTTATCTCACACGAATAAAAAATTTCATAAAAAATGTGTTCATTTTTTTTTTTTTTTGAAGTGCTATAGATGAAGCCATTTTTGTTTTTTAACAAGACAATTAACCAACAATTTTAAATATTTTTCTTGAACGTATCAATTGTTGAATTATTATACTTTCAAATTATTACATTTTACTATTTAAAAAGTTTTATTCTATACATTTATTATAGAAAGAGCAAAAAATGTTAGTAACCATTTTATTTTCCTCAATATTCATAAAAATGCTTCAGTTTACTCTTATATACCTATAGATAAATATCCATCTGCTGCTTTATTATTTTTATTTATAAACGATTAAGTTCGATTTTACATTTATACAACGATGTTTTAAGCATTATTAAAACCCTTCTTTTCAAGCATAGATTTAATAATGAATTCCACTATATTTTTGTATTTAATTTAAAGCATTTGTACTAAAAGTTGTCACTGGCAAAAAAACTGATTGTAATAAAAGCTGGGAAATAAATATTTATTTTCCTGAATGTACATCAAAATGTAACAAAAGTTGATTTTAGTAGCAAAAGTTTTCTCTAGTTTCTTCATGCTGAAAAAACATTTTAGCTAGAAAACAAAACGAATTTTTATCTTGAAAAATAAACATTTGGATGAAGAAGCAATACTTCCATTCTTTATTCCAAAGGAATATTTTTTACCATAACGATTGAAAACACTTTTAAAAAAAAATCCTCCAACTAATTGCAATTAAAAATAACAGAAAAAAACTAAAAGAATATTTAATTGTATGTCTTTATAACAATTTCCACTTCAAGCCTCATAATTTTTGAAATCTACGACAGTAAAATCAAAAATGCGTTTTTCGAAATAAAACTACCTTTTGAGTAATTGTTTTTATTTACAATAAAGAACGATTGGTTAGAAAAAAGAAAAGAAATAAAGTTTCTTCTAAAAATATTGTGTAAGAAAATAAACATTTTTATCTTTTCAACAAACACAATCTTCTGGTCTCGTACAATTAAAAACGAATATGAAGAAATAAAAACCAATAAAACCATCTGCAGTGACATGAGAAGTCTTTAAAAGTCGTCTGCTTTGCCTTTCAGTCGTCTGCCCATTTCCATTCCCAAAAACTTGCGACGTGTGTTCCAAGTCGTACCATCTGTTTTACAACTCCCTCCTCTCACGTTCCTAAATTCTATGGAACGTTCTTATAAAAGAAGCAACTTCTCGACACACTCCCTGTACCGATTCGTTCTTTACTGGAGCGATAAAAAAATGGCAACAGTTTCTTCAGATCGAATAGCGTATTCGAAACCTGGTACTAAAGAAAAAAAAAGCTGCATTTATTCCTTATTCCCTAGGGGCATGATAGCGGCGAATGCGATAGTCTGGTTTTGTGATTCGCCTATTTATATCGTGAAGTTCCCCCCTTCAGATAGAAATGCTCGAGATATTGATATACGGATATTTTACACTTGCCGTGGTGAAATGTTGATGAAGATTTATGAATAGATACTTTTTATTGACGTTTTTCTTGAGAGAGATTGTCGAATAGTTTTCATGTTTTTTACCCTCTCTTTTCGTGGCGATAGTTTTCTGTGCTATTTTCAGACTGTTCTATAACTGGATAAAAAGAAAAGGAAAAAAAAGTGCTTCGTTGTATAAAGTTTCCGAGAACGATTTCAGGGTGGAGTGGAATATCACGATGGAGTTTGATTTATAGGAGGAGGGGGTGTAAAGTGTTTTTTGAAATGATCCTCTTTTTTAGAATCCTCATCTGTCTTCCGGTCAATAGGGCCCCCTCATCTTTAGGAGGTGATGTACTAAGACCAAAACTAGCATTTTTTTAAACAATATTCGTTTTTATTTTTAATAATTATTAATGAATTTACTTTAATATGTTTTGTGAAACATTTACGAGTTAATTAAAAATCAAGTTTAAGTACTAACGTTTAATTGTTTTTCACTCGATGTTTCTAGAGTAATTCTGAATGATAATCATGAAATCCATTAGAACATCCATCTGAGTCAATTCACGACTCACCATCTATCAGAATCGCAAAGAATTTAAGCGTCTTGTGCCTACTAATTTAAAAAAAAAGGAATCATTCAGGAGCAGCAGATGAGATATTTCTACTACCATATATTCTGGTCGATTGCAGTAGGACGATCTACATACCCACAGATTTATCGTGACTTTTCAAAATAATTAGAGTAAAAAAATTTTTAATACTATTTCTTGCTTCAATTCTCAATTCTCATAATTTTTAAATCTGTTACACGAAAATCAAAAGGACGTTTTTCGAAATAAAATATTGAATAATGGGATTATGAGCAATTCTTTATATTTACCAAAAATAACGACTCATGCAAAAATAAAATAAGGGAAAAAGAATATTTGATATCGAAGAATATTTAACTCTATGTCTTTATAACTATTTCCTACTTCAATTCTCATAATTTTTAAATCAACAACAGAAAAATCAAAATGACGTTTTTCTGAAATAAAACTGTCTTTATTAGCAATTGTTTTTATTTACTAAAAATAACAACTGGTAAGAAAAAAAACGATAGAAATTTCTTTTGAAAAAGTTGTATAAAACATTTTGATAAGGAAATACCATTTTATCTTTCAATAAGTAGTCTTTATTAGCAATTGTTTTTATTTACTAAAAAGAACAACTGGTAAGAAAAAAAAACGAAAGAAATTTCTTTTGAAAAAGTTGTATAAAACATTTTGATAATTAAATACCATTTTTATATTTTCAATAAGTAGTCTTTATTAGCAATTGTTTTTATTTACTAAAGAACAACTGGTAAGAAAAAAAACGAAAAGAAATTTCTTTTGAAAAGGTGTATAAAACGTTTTGATAATTAAATACCATTTTTATTAAATACCATTTTATCTTTTCAATAAGTAGTCTTTATTAGCAATTGTTTTTATTTACTAAAAAGAACAACTGGTAAGAAAATAAACGAAAAGAAAATTCTTTTGAAAAAGTTGTATAAAACATTTTGATAATTAAATACCTTTTTTATCTTTTCAATAAGCAGTCTTTATTAGCAATTGTTTTTATTTACTAAAAAAGAACAACTGGTAAAAAAAAAAAAAACGAAAGAAATTTCTTCTGAAAAAGTTGTATAAAACATTTTGATAATGAAATACCATTTTTTTATCTTTTCAATAAGTAGTGTTTATTAGCAATTGTTTTATTTACTAAAAAAGAACAACTGGTAATAAAAAAAGAAAGAAATTTCTTTTGAAAAAGTTGTATAAAAAACATTTTGATAATGAAATACCTTTTTTATCTTTTCAATAAGAAGTCTTTATTTGCAATTGTTTTTATTTACTAAAAGAACAACTGGTAGAGAAAAAAAACGAAAGAAATTTCGTTTGAAAAAAGTTGTATATAACGTTTTGATAATTAAATACCATTTTTTTTTTTCAACAAGCACTATCTTTTTCTCTTGCACAATTAAAAACGAATATCAAGAAAAAAAAAAAAAAACACCCAAAAAACCATCTGCCGTGACATGAGAAGTCTTTAAAAGTCGTCTGTTTTGCCTTTCAGTCTTCTGCCCATTTCTATTCCAAAAACTTGCGACATATGTACCATCTGTTTTACAACTCCCTCCTCTCACCATCCTAAATTCTATCGAACGTTCTTATAAAAGAAGAAGCAACTTCTCTACACCCACTGTATACCCGATTCGTACCTTACTGGAGTGATAAAAAAAAAATGGAACAGTTTCTTCAGATCGAATAGCGTATTCGAAACCTTCGACTAGTAAAAGAAAAAAAAAAAGGTGCTGCATTTATTTCTAGTGGTATGATAGCGGGGAATGCAATAGTCTTGTTTTTATTGATTCGCCTATTTATATCGTGAAGTCACCTCCCCCCCACCCCTTCACCCTCCTCCTAACTCAGGTAGAAATGATCTAGATATTGATATACGGATATTTTACACTGGCCGTGGTGAAATGTTGATGAAGATTTATGAATAGATGCTTTTTTATTGACGTTATTCTTGAGAGAGATTGTCGAATAGCTTTCTACTATTTTTTTTTTTCTCTTTTGGGTGGAGATAGTTTTCTGTGCTATTTGTAGACTGTTCTATAACTAGAGGAAAAAGAGAAGAAGAAAAAAAGTGTGTTCGATGTATAAAGTTTCCGAGAACGATTTCAGGGCAGAGTGGAATATCACGATGGAGTTTGATTTATAGGAGGAGGGATCTAAAGTGTTTTTGGAAATGATCCCTCGTTTTAACGTCCTCATCTGTCTTCAGTCGATAAGGCCCTGCATCTTTAGGAGGTAATGTTTTAAGACGGAAACTGGCATAGTTAAAACAACTTTATTTTCTTTATTTTTAAATCATCAATTAATTAACTATAGTACGTTTTGAAAAACATTTAAGAGTTCATTAATAACATGCTTAGAAACTAACGATTTATTGTTTCTTTATTTAATTTCTTTGAACTAATTCCGATGATAATGATGGAATCCATCAGAACGTCCATTTGAGTCAATTTCCTACTCCCCATCTATCATAACCGCAAAGTATTTAAGCGTCAAGTGCCTACTAATTTCAAAGCATACATCCAGGAACATCAGCTGAGATATTCCTACTACCATTTATACTGCACGCACACAGTAGGAGGATCTACATACTGCCACGGACATATCGTGATTTTTAAATATTTAAAGTCATAGCATTTCTTTTTAATACCCAAAATAAGTTTATTAATTGTTTTTTTAATATTTAATATAAGAGCGAGGGGCCTGATGGCCGAGTGGCTGGTGCTCAGTATAACAAGTTTCCGTTTTGAGTCCGGGTTGTGGCATGGATGTTTGTAGTGGTTCGGAATCCACTTTAAACCGTAGGTCCAAGTCTAACAGGATCGTAGAGCGTTGCGTGGGAAGTGTTACTAGCATACGTAGCTTATCTTCAAGCTATACGCGTCCCTAGGTAAGGCTAGGCGAGTAACGTCTGTGCAGCACTTGCCTTAAGGCATCAAAGACAACTGTCTAAGTGTTTGCAGGCTGCATTTGAATAAAACATATATGTACTGTCTTCATTAGGAATTGTATTTAGTCAGCTAAAAAGAAAGATTGTTTGGAAAGAAAAAAAAAAAGAAAAGAATATTTGTTATATAGTATATTTAATTCTATGTCTTTATAACCATTTCCTTCTTCAATCATCATAATTTTAAATCTACTACTCAAAAGAATAACTGGCTGGAAAAAAAGAAAAAGAAAGAAACTTTCTTTTCAAAATAGTGTATAAAAAGAAAACACTTTGGTAATGAAACACCATTTTTATCTTTTCAACAAGCACCATCTTTTTCTCTTGCACAATTAAAAAACGAATATAAAGAAATAAATAGACAACAAGAAAGCCATCTGCCGAGTCTTTAAAAGTAGTCTGCTCTGCCTTTCTGTCGTCTGCCCATTTCCATTCAAAAACCTTGCGACATGTGTTCCGAGTCGTACCAGCCGAACATCTGTTCTACAACTCCCTCCACTCACCTTCCCTAAATTCTATCGAACGTTCTCATAAAAAGAAGAAGCAACATCACATTCTCTGTACCCGATTCGTTCTTTACTGGAGCGATAAAAAAATGGAACAGTTTCTTCAGATCGAATATCGTATTCGAAACCTTCTACTCGTAAATAAAAAAATAAAGATGTATTTATTCCAGAGGATATGATAGCGGGAATGCGATAGTCTGGTTTTTGATTCGCCTATTTATATCGTGAAGTTACCTCCCCCCCCTCCCCTTGCCTTCAGGTAGAAATGCTCTAGATATTGAAATACGGATATCTTACACTGGCCGTGGTGAAATGTTGATGAAGATTTATGCTTTTTTATTGACGTTTTTCTTGAGAGAGATTGTCGAGTAGTTTTCTTCTTTTTTTTTTTTTCTCTTTTTCTTTTTTTGTTTTTCTTTTCTCTGTGCCATTTGTAGACTGTTCTATAGCTGGAGGAAAGAGAGAAGGAAAAAAAAGTGTTTCGATGTATAAAGTTTCCGAGAACGATTTCAGGGTAGAGTGGAATATCGCGATAGAGTGTGATTTACAGGAGGAAGTGATCTAAAGTGTTTTTGGAAATGATCCTCGTATTAGCGTCCTCATCTGCCTTCGGTCGATGAGGCCCCGCATCTTTAGGAGGTGATGTATGAAGACAGAAACAACCTTTTTTTTTTTAAACATTTTTAACATTTTTATTTTTCTTAATTATTAATGAATTTATTGTAACATTTAGGGACCTGAATGGCCGAGTGGCTAGCGTTTTGGAGCTCGGTACCACAATTTTTTGGGTTCGAGTCAGGTTGCCATGTATGTTTGTAATGGTTCGGAATCATACTTAAACGACCTTCTGTAATTGTGATAAAATAATAAAAAATGTGTAACTATTATTCCCTAAATAAACAATTATTTTTTTCTAGAAATGTTTTTCAATTAAATCAAGCAAATTTTTCTCGCTTTGGTCAAATTTTTTCGCTTTGTTTTTCTCGCGTTGCCATGTATACTTGTAGACTTTCGGAATTCACTTTGAACTGAAGGTCCCGGTCTAATAACATCGCAGAGCTTTGAGGGGGCATTGTTAGTCGACGTCCGTATATTGTCTTCAAGTTACACGGGCCAGTGCTAAGTGTGTAACGTCGGTACAACCTTATGGTATAAATTGTTCCGGTCTAAGTATTTGACAGCTGCATTGGGAAACAATTATTTTAGAGGCGTAAATGGCCGAGTGGCTAGCGCTCTTTACCACAGTTTTCAGGTTCCAGACCCGACGGTCACATGGATGTTTATCCTTGATCGGAATAAACTTAAAACCGTAGATCTCGGTCTAACAAAATCGTAGAGCGTTGCGAAGGTATTGTTACTCCGCTCCGTAGATTATCTTCAAGTGTAGTATTAAGTGAGTATCGTCGGTGCAGCGGTAGTCCAAGACACATATCTACGTCTTTTGCAAGCTGTATTTGAACCAAAGAAATCTGTAATAGTTTCTGTATACGAAATAAAACTGTTTTCATGAGCAATTGTATTTATTTACCTAAAAGAACGACTGGTTGGAAAAAAAAAAAAAAGAAAAAATATTTCATATATGAAGAATTTTAATTCTAGGGCTTTATAACTACTTCCTACTTCAGCCTTCATAATTTTAAATCTACTACAGAACAGAACAACTCGCTGGAAAAAAAGAAAAATAAAGAAGAGTTTTTCGGAAAATATTTTATAAACAATAAACATTTTGATAATGAAGTACCATTTTTATCTTTTCAATAAGCACCATCTTGTTTGTTTGTTTTGTGTTTGTGACTAATTTTCAGTGTTCTGCAGCGCGTGACGGTCATCCCATGAGTGATCTACTCATGGAGGGAGGGAAAGGAAGCAGCTTCTGTTGTGATGGAGCAAACGTAGGTAGAAGTCTGACTTTGGCTCCGTGACGCTCTTACAGTCATATGAGACCGGGACCTACGGCTTAAAGTGGATTCCGAACCACTACAAACATCCATGGTACCACCGGGACTAGAACCCGAAACCTGTGGTTTCGCGAGACAGAGTTTTCTCCTGCACAATTAATATATAATAAATAAAGAAATAAGAATCCCCAAGATAACCATCTGCCATGACATGAGAAGCCTTTAAAATTCGTCTGCTCTGCCTTTCAGTCGTCTGCCCATTTCCATTCAAAAACCTGCGACATGTGTTCCAAGTCGTACTTTGCCGAACATCTGTTCTACAATTCCCTCCACTCACCTTCTCTAAATTCCATCGAACGTTCTTATAAAAGAAGAAAAGCAACTTCTCGACACACCCTCTGTACCCGATTCGTTCTTTACTGGAGCGATAAAAAAAAAAATGGAACAGCTTATTCAGATCGAATAGCGTATTCGAAACCTTCCACTCGTAAAAGAAAAAAAAAAAAAAAGAAAAGCTGCATTTATTCCTAGGGGTATGATAGCGGGAAATGCGATAGTCTGGTTTTGTGATTCGCCTATTTATATCGTGAAAGTCCCCCTTCAGGTAGAAATGCACGAGATATTGATATACGGATATTTTACACTGGCCGTGGTGAAATGTTGATGAAGATTTATGAATGGATGCTTTTTTATTGACGTTTTTCTTGAGAGAGATTGTCGAATAGTTTATATATTTTTTTCTCTTTTGGGTGACGATAGTTTTCTGTGCTATTTGTAGACTGTTCTATAACTGGAAAAAAGAAGAAAAAAAAAAAAAAAGTGTGTTCGATGTATAAAGTTTCAGAGAACGATTTCAGGGCAGAGTGGAATATCACGATGAAGTTTGATTTATAGGGGGACTGGATCTAAATGTTTTTGGAAATGATCCTCGTTTTAGCGTCCTCATCTGTCTTCGGTTGATAAGGCCCCGCATCTTTAAGAGGTGATGTTTTAAGATCAAAACTAGTATTTTTTAAACAACATTCATTTTCTTAATTTTATAATTATTAATGAATTCACTGTAGTACATTTTGAGAAGCATTAACGAGTTTATTTAAATCAGACTTATGTACTAATGTTTCATTGTTTTTAATTTAATTTTCTAGAATAATTCAGATGATAATGGTGGAATTCATCAGAGTTTCCATTTGAGTCAATTCCCGACTCACCATAGATGAATCCTTTCAGAGAAATAAAACTGTCTTTATAAGCAATTATTTTTATTTACTTGAAATAAAAGTAGGAAAGTACTAGTTATTAGTAGGAAAAAAGAGAAAAGAATATTTGATATCTGGTGTAATTGTATGTCCTTATAAATATATACTTGAATCCTAATAATTTTAAATTTACTACGGGAAAAATCAAAGTGACTTTAATCCGAAATAAAATCTCCTTTATAAGTAATTGTTTTTATTTATCTAACAGAGCGACTGGCAAAAAAAAAAAAGAAAACTTCTTCTGATAATATTGTTTAACAATAAACGTTTTGATATTGAAATGGCATTTTTATCTTTTCAATAAGCACATCTTTTCTCTTGCACAATTAAAAACCAATATAAAGAAATAAAATAAAAAAATCTTCTGTGACATGAGAAATCTTTAAAAGTCGTCTGCTCTGCCTTTCAGTCGTCTGCTCATTTCCATTCCAAACACTTGCGACATGTGTTCCAAGTCGTGCCATCTGTTTTACAACTCCCTCCACTCACCTTCTCTAAATTCTATCAAACGTTCTTATAAAAGAAGCAACTTCTCGACACACCCTCTGTACCCGATTCGTTCTTTACTGGAGCGATAAAAAAAATGGAACAGTTTCTTCAGATCGAATAGCGTATTCGAAACCTTCCACTCGTAAAGAAGAAAAAAATAAAGCTGCATTTATTCCTGGGGTATGATAGCGGGAATGCGATAGTCTGGTTTTTGTGATTCGCCTATTTATATGGTGAAGTCGCCCACCCCCCTTCAGGTAGAAATGATCGAGATATTGATAAACGGATACTTTACACTGGCTGTGGTGAAATGTTAATGAAGATTTATGAATGGATACTTTTTATGGACGTTTTTCTTGAGAGATTGACGAATAGTTTTCTTCTTTTTTTTTGGTGGCGATAGTTTTCTGTGCTATTTGTAGACTGTTCTATAACTGGAGGAAAAAGAGATGGAAATAAAAAGTGTATAAAGTTTCCGAGAACGATTTCAGGGCAGAGTGGAATATCACGATGGAGTTTGATTTATGGGAGGAGAGGGATCTAAAGTGTTTTTGGAAATGATCCTCGTTTTAGCGTCCTCATCGGTTGATAAGGTCTTTAGGAGGTAATGTATTAAGACGGAAACTGGCATTTTTTAAACTACATTATTCTTTTCTTTATTTATTGTAATTATTAATGAATTTACTGTAATACTCTTAGGGGCCTGATAACCGAGTGGATAGCGCTCTTTGTTCCACAGGTTTCGGGTTCGAGTCTCGGTGGTGCCATGTATGTTTGGAGTGGTTGAGATCCTCTTTAAGCTGTAGGTCCCGACCTAATAGTATCGTAGATCGTCACGGGGGCTGTTGTTACTTCGCATTCGAAGCTTATATTCAAGTTACACGCTCACCCTTGTAGTGCTAAGTGAGTAATGTCGATGCAGCCCTTATGGCAGAAAAGATTCCGGTCTAAGTATTTGCAGCCTACATTGGAAAAAAATACTTTTAGGGGCCTGAATGGCCGAGTGGCTAGAGCTCTGGGACTCTGCCAGAAGTTTCGGGTTCGAATCCAGCCGGTGTCATGGATGTTTGTAGTGTTTCGTAATCCGCTTAAAACCGTAGGTTGCGGTATAACTGGATCGTAGAGCGTTGTGGAGTTGTTTGTTACTCTGCGTCGGTAACTTATCTTTACGGGTAGTGGTAAGTGAGTAACAGTCGATGCAGCTCTTGCCTTAAGGCATCCAAGACAATTGTCTAAGTGTTTGCAATCTGTATTTGAACCAAAAAAAAACTGTAATACTTTCTGTATACTAAATAAAACTGCCTATATAAGCAATTATATTTATTTACCTAAAAGAACGTACTGGTGGGAAAAAAAGAAAAAATAATATTTGATACAAGAACAATTTTTAATTCTATGTCTTTATAAATATTTCCTACTTCAGCCTCATAATTATAAATCTACTACAGAAAAGAACAACTGTCTGGAAAAAAAAAAAGAAAAAGAAAAAATTTTCTCCTGAATATATTGTATAAAAGAAACACTTTGGTAATGAAATACCATCTTTATCTTTTCAACAAGCACCATCTTTTTCTCTCGTACAATTAAAAACGAATATGAAGAAATAATAAAGCAGCAAGAAAACCATCTGCCGTGACACGAGAGTCTTTAAAAGTCGTCAGCTCTGCCTTTCAGTCGTCTGCCCATTTCCATTCAAAAACTTGCGACATGTGTTCCAAGTCGTACCATCTGTTTTACAACTCCTCCAATCACCTTCTCTAAATTCTATCAAACGTTCTTATAAAAGAAGCAACTTCTCGACATACCCTCTGTACCCGATTCGTTCTTTACTGGAGCGATAAAAAAATGGCAACAGTTTCTTCAGATCGAATAGCGTATGCGAAACCTTCCGCTCGTAAAGAAGAAAAATAAAGCTGCATTTATTCCTGGGGGTATGATAGCAGGGAATGCGATAGTCTGGTTTTTGTGATTCGTCTATTTATATCGTGAAATCCCTCCCCCACCCTTCAGGTAGAAATGCTCGAGATATTGATATACGGATATTTCACACTGGCCGTGGTGAAATGTTGATGAAGATTTATGAAGAGATGCTTTTTTATTGACGTTTTTCTTGAGAGAGATTGTTGAATAGTTTTCTTCTATTTTGTTTTTCTCTCTTTTCGCCGGCCGTAGTTTTCTGCGCTATTTGTAGACTGTTCTATAACTGCAGGAAAAACCGAAGCACAAAAAAAGTATTTCGATGTATAAAGTTTCCGAGAACGGTTTCAGGGCAGAGTGGAATATCACGATGGAGTTTGATTTATAGGAGGTGGGGATCCAAAGTGTTTTTGGAAATGATCCTCGTTTTAGCGTCCTCATCTCTCTTTGGTGCCGCATATTTAGGAGGTAATGTGTTAAGACACAAACTGGTATTTTTTAAACTATATTATTTCCTTTATTTTTTATTATAACTTTATTCCTTTATATTTTCCTTTATTCTAATTATTAGAGAATTTGATGTAATACTTTTGGGTCGTGATAGCACTCTGGCGCTCGTTACAACAAGTTTTGTGTTCGAGTCCCGGCGGTACCATGTATGTTTGTAGTGTTCGGAATCCACTTTAAGCTGTAGGTCTCGGTCTAATAGGATAGTAGATCGTTGCACGGACATTCTAACTCCGCGTCTGTAGCTTATCTTCAAGTTACATGCACCCTCTGGGTAGTGCTAAGTGAGCAACGTCGGTGAAGTGCTTGTCTTAAGGCATCCAAGACACCTGTCTAAGTGTTTGCAAGCTACATTTGAACGAAAAAATCTGTAATACTATCTGTATACGAAATAAAACTGTTTTTACCCGCAATTGTATTTATTTACCTAAAAGAACGACTGGTTGGAAAAAGAAAAAAATATTTGATATCTGAAGATTATTTAATTCTGTGGCTTTACAACTACTTCCTACTTTAGCACTCATAATTTTAAATCTACTGCATAAAAGAACAACTGACTGGAAAAAAAAAAGAAAATTTCTTAAAAAACATTCTATAAAAATAAACGTTCTTCCTAATGAAATATCATTTTTATCTTTTTAACAAGCACAATCTTTTTCTCCTGCACAATTAAAAATGAATATAAATAAATAAAAAATAAAAAAAACAAGATAACCGTCTGCCGTGACAGGACAAGTCTTTAAAAGTCGTCTGCTCTGCCTTTCAGTCGTCTGCCCATTTCCATTCCAAAAACCTGCGACATGTGTTCCAAGTCGTACTTTGCCGAACATCTGTTTTACAACTCCCTCCACTCACCTTCCCTAAATTCCATCGAACGTTCTTATAAAAGAAGAAGCAACTTCTTGATACACTCTCTGTACCCGATTCGTTCTCTACTGGAGCGATTAAAAAAAAATGGAACAGTTTCTTCAGATCGAATAGCGTATTCGAAACCTTCTTCTTGTAAAGAAGAAAAAGAAAAAGCTGCATTTATTCCTAGGGGTATGATAGCGGGGAATGCGATAGTCTGGTTTTGTGATTCGTCCTATTTATATCGTGAAATCCCCCCCCCCCTTCAGGTAGAAATGCTCGAGATATTTTGATATACGGATATTTTGCACTGGCGATAGTGAAATGTTGATGAAGATTTATGAATGGATGCTTTTTTATTGACGTTTTTCTTGAGAGAGATTGTCGAATAGTTTTCTTCTATTTTTTTTTTCTCTTTTTGGTGGCGATAGTTTTCTGTGCTATTTGTAGACTTGTCCTATAACTGGAGGAAAAAGAGGAAGGAGAAAAAAAGATGTTTCGATGTATAAAGTTTCCGAGAACGATTTCAGGCTAGAGTGGAATATCACGATGGAGTTTGATTTATGGGTGGTGGGGATCTAAAGTGTTTTTGGAAATGATCCTCGTTTTAGCGTCCTCATTTGCCTTCTGTCGATAGGGCCCCGCATCTTTAGGAGGTAATTTATTAAGACTGAAACCAAATTTTTAAACTTTGGCTCTTCGAAATTTTTAAAATATTAACATTTCTTTTAGTATCCAAAATAAATTTAATCATTTTTTTAATGTTTAATACAAGAGTATGGGGGCCTGAATGGCCGAGTGGCTAGAGCTCTGGGCTCAGTACTTCGGGTTCGAGTCCCGTCGGTGCCATGGATGTTTGTAGTGGTTCGGAATCTTCTATAAACCTTAGGTGCTAATATGATCGCAAAGAGTTTCTGGGATATTGTTACTTTTGTGTTCGTAGTTTATATTCAAGTTACACGCACCCCCTTTGTAGTGCTATTTGAGTAACGTCGATGCAGTCTTTATTGCGTAAAAGATACCGGTCTGGGTGTTTGCTAGCTACATTGGAAAAAATACTTTTAGGGGCCTGAATGGCCGAATGGCTAGCGAGTCGGTACCATATGTTTCGGGTTCGAGTCCCGGTGGTGCAATGGATGATTGTAGTGGCCGGAATCCACTTTAAGCTGTAGGCCCATGTCTAATTAGATCGTAGAGTGTTATGGTGGAAGTGTTACTAAGCGTCCGTAGCTTGTCTTCCAAGTGACACGCTTCCCTGGGTGGTGCTAATTGAGTAACGTCGGTGCAGATCTTGCCTTAAGGGCATCCAAGACAACTGACTAAGTGTTTGCAAGCTGCATTAGAACAGAAAAAACTGTAATACTTTCTGTAAAAAGAAATAAAACGTTATTATCAGCAATTGTATTTATTTATCTAAAAGAACAACTGGTCGGAAAAAGAAAAGAGAGAAAAAATATTTTGATATATGAAGAATATTTTATTCTAAGGCTTTATAACTTCTTCCTACGTCAGTATTCATAATTTAAAATCTACTGCAGAAAATAATGACTGGGTGGAAAAAAAAAAGAAAGGCAATTTCACTTGAAAATATTGCAACGAAATAAACACTTTGATAACGAAATACCATTTTTAACTTTTCAATAAGCGCCATCTTTTCTCTTGCACAATTAAAAACGAATATACAGAAATAAAAAAACATCAATAAAACCGTCTGCCGTAGTATGAGAAGTCTTTAAAAGTCGTCTGCTCTGCCTTTCAGTCGTCTGCCCTGCCTTTCAGTCGTCTGCCCATTTCCATTCCAAAAACTTGCGACATGTGTTCCAAGTCGTACTTTGCTCAACATGTGTTTTGCAACTCCCTCCACTCACCTTACCCCAAATTCTATCGAACGCTCTCATAAAAGAAGAAGCAACTTCTCGACACACCCTCTTCGAAACCTTCCACATGTCAAGAAAAAAAAAAAAGTTTCTTCAGGAAGCTGCGTTTATTCCTAGGGGTATGATAGCGGGGAATGCGATAGTCTGGTTTTTGTGACTCGCCTATTTATATCGTGAAGTTACCCCCTCCCCCAGACCCTTCAGGTAGAAATGCTCGAGATATTGATATACGGATATTTTACACTGGCCGTGGTGAAATGTTGATGAAGATTTATGAATGGATGCTTTTTTATTGACGTTTTTCTAGAGAGAGATTGTCGAATAGTTTTCTTCTATTTTTTTTTTTCTACTTCGGTGGCGATAGTGTTCTGTGCTATTTGTAGACTGTCCTATAAGTGAATGAAAAAGAGAAGGAAAAAAAAAAGTGTTTCGATGTATAAAGTTTCCGAGAACGATTTCAGGGCAGAGTGGAATATCACGATGAAGTTTGATTTATAGGAGGTGGGGATCTGAAGTGTTTTTGGAAATGATCCTCGTTTTAGCGTCCTCATCTGTCCTCGGTCGATAAGAACCTGCATCTTTATGAGGTAACGTGTTAAGACAGAAACTAAAAATTTTAAAACAATTTTATTCTTTATTTTTTTAATTATTAAGGAATTTACTGTAATACTGTTGGGGCCAGAGAGCCGAGTGACTAACACTCTGGGCCTCGGTACCGCCGGTTTCGGTTTCGAGTCCCGCAGGTTCCACGGATGTTTGTAATGGTTCGGAATCAACTTTAAACGACCTTCTGTAATTGTGATAAAATAATAAAAATGTGTAACTATTATTCCTTAAATAGAAAATTTCAGTTATTTTTTATTTTCTAGAAATGTTTTTCAATTAAATCAAGCAAATTTTTCTCGTTTCGTTCAAATCCTAGCGGTGCCATGGATGCTTGTAGGCTTTCGGTATCCATTTCAAACTGCCGTCCCCGGCTTATCTTGAAACTACACTCTCCCTCTGGGTAGAGCTAAGTGAGTAACGTCGGTGCAGCCCTTATAGCATAAAGATCCCGGTCTAAGTATTTGAAAGCTGCATTGGGAAAAACATACTTTTAGGGACCTGATTGGCCGAGTGGCTAGCGCTCTGGCACTGGGTTTCACATGTTACGGGTTCGAACTCCTGTGGTGCCATGGATGTTTGTAGTGGTTCGAAATCCACTTTAAACCGTAGGTCCTGGTCTAGCATGATCGTCTTGCATGCGCGTTTTATAAGAAAGTAGTGTAAGCTACAGACTCTAGTCTGCTAGACGTCTAACGTCTGTAGCTTATTTTCAAGCTACACGCCCCCTTTGTAATGCTAAGTAAGTAACGTCGGTGAAGCTGTTGCTTTAAGGCATCAAGACAAATGTCTATGTATTTGCAAGCGGCATTTGAACACAAAAAATCTATAATAATTTCTGTATACGAAAAAAAACTGTCTTTATGAGCAATTGTATTTATTTATGTAAATGAACAACTGGTTGAAAAAGAGAAAACAATATTTGATATATGAAAAATATTTAATTCTACAGCTTTTTAACTATTTCCTACTTCAATCCTCATAATTTTAAATCTACTACAAAAACAAATCAAAATGACGCTTTTCCGAAATAAAACTGTCTTTATAAACAATTGTTTTTATTTACATAACAGAACGATTGGTAGGAAAAAAATGGGAAAGGAATATTTAATTCTCTGTCTTTATAACTATTACTTTTTAGCTAACAACGACTGGTAGGAAAAAGAATAAAACAAGAGAAAAAAATATTTGATATCAGAATATTTTGAAAAGAATATTTTATAAATAGGACGTTTTTCGAAATAAAACTGTCTTCATGAGCAATAGTACTTATTTACCTAAAAGGACGATTGGTCGAAAATAAGAAAAAGAAATAACATTTTTTTTTTAAATTATTGTATAAAAATAAACATTTTGATAATGAAATGCCATTATCTTTTCAATAAGCGCCACCTTTCCCTCTTGCACAATTAAAAACGAATGTAAAGAAAAATAAAAACAACCCAAGAAAACCATCTGCCGTGACACGAAAAGTTTTTAAAAGTCGTCTGCTCTGCCTTTTCAGTCGTCTGCCCATTTCCATTCCAAAAACTTGCGACAGAGTTCCGAGTCGTACTTTGCCGAACATCTGTTTTACAACTCCCTCCTCTCACCTTCCCTAAATTATATCGAACGTTCTTATAAAAGAAGAAGCAACTTCTTGATACACTCTCTGTACCCGATTCGTTCTCTACTGGAGCGATAAAAAAAAGGAACAGTTTCTTCAGATCGAATAGCGTATTCGAAACCTTCACTTAAAGAAGAAAAAAAAAGCTGCATTTATTCCTAGGGGGTATGATAGCGGGGAATGGGATAGTCTGGTTTTTGTGATTCGCCTATTTATATCGTGAAATCCCCACCTCACATCCAAGTAGAAATGCTCGAGATATATTGATATACGGATATTTTACACTGGTCGTGGTGAAATGTTGAAGAAGATTTATGAAGAGATGCTTTTTTATTGACGTTTTTCTTGAGAGAGACCTATTTTTTCTGATGTTTTAGGACAGAAAATGGCATTTTTAAAACAATATTCTTTGTTTTTATCTAATTATTAATGAATTCACTGTAATACTTTTAGGGCGTGGTAGCCGAGAGGCTAACGCTCTGGCCCTTGGTACCACAGGTTTCGTTTTCGAGTCCCGGCGTTGCTTTGGATGTTTGCAGTGGTTCGGAATCCACTGTAAGCCGTAGGTCCCTGTCTAATAGGAGCATAGAGCTTTGCGGGGTTATTTTTATTCCGCGTCCCTAGCTTATCTTCTAGCTACATTCACCTCCTGTAAAGAGTTTGCCTGAAGGCATCCGAGACAACTATGTTTGTGTTTGCCAGCTGTATAAGTCTGCATACAAATCTTTATTACTATCTGTATACGAAATAAAACTGTTTTTATGAGCAATTTTATTTATTAAGTTAGAAGAACGACTGGTTGTAAAAGAGAAAACAAGTAATATAAAAAAAATTTTTAATGTCCATTCCCACTTTTTTTTTCACTCTATTGCAGAATGTCCTTTATAAATACACTCATGTCCATAAATTAAGGATAACGAAGTTCAGGCAAAGCAAGAGACAGAAGCAAAACAAATTTGACTTATTTGTAAAGTCTATTTATTAAACAAAAAGGTAAAGAGCAAAAAGATGCTATATGTTTGACATAATTAATAAAAATTGCGATTTTTACTCCCTGGAGCAAATTTCAAACAAGAACCTATTTACAAAAAACAGTATAACATGATTAGTATGATGGTTAATATGGAGTATGTTTCCCGGACGATGCAATACAGGCCTTACAACGCCTAGGCAAGCTGAGTATCAAATTATCAATCTGATCTTGGGGAATATTACACCACTCATCAAGCAATGCACTCCGAAGTTCCGGTCGACAAGTGGGAGGGGGTTGACGGGCTGCAATTCGTCGGTCAAGCATATCCCACACATGCTCTATTGATTCAAGTCCGGTGAGTATGCTGGCCAATCCATACGGGTGATATCCTCCAATTGAAGGCATTCGTCTACAATGTTTTCACGGTGAGGACGGGCGTTGTCATCCATAAACAGAAATTCAGCACCCATGGCGCCCCGAAACAAACGTACATGTTGTTCCAGAATGACATCCCCATAGATGTGGCCTGTCATCGTTACACTCTGAACATGCAGGTCAATTCTGGAACCAAGAATAATTCCTCCCCAAACGAGCCATCCTGCACCACCGTAACGGAGTCATTCAATGGTTTTCTCTTGGTGGTAACGGGTACCTGGCGCTCTCCATATGAAAGTCCGGCGAGAATCAGACTGCAAACTAAACCTGAACTCGTCGGAAAACATCGCACAAGACCACTGTTGCGGTGTCCACAATGCATGCTCTCTACTCCAGGTTAATCGCAGGCGACAGTGAGTTGCGGTAAGTGGAACTCATCTGACAGGCCTACGAGCAAATAGACAAATGTGCCCTAAGCGTCTGTACACGGTCTGCCTTGAAACTGTCGTACAGGTAGCTGAAGAGAGCAGACGAGACAGGTCTGATGCTGTGCTCCGTCTGTTTCTTTTGGCAGTAACTGCTAAATACAGGTCCTCATTCGGCGTTGTAACTCGGGGGCGACCTGTACTATAACATCTACTCACATTACCATCATCTTGGAATCGTTGCCAAAGCCTGGAGATGACACTTTGGGCGATTCCAAGTTCCTCGGATACTTCCAGCTGGGTACGTCCACATTCCAGTCGTCCGATAATTCCACCACGTAAAAAATCATCCAAATGCTTCCTTTGTGCCATAACTATGCGGTTATTGCACTGAAAGGCTTTTAAAGCGCTTGTGAACAATTTTACTTCTTTGCCACCTTTCCTTATATAACCCTCTCTTACACTCACGTCATTGTGACGTACTATCCGCGCCATCTGGTGGTTTCCTGTAATTTGCATATTTTCTTCAAGATGTGTGTGATAATTCTACAGGTGAAATTTTTATTTTAGAGTTCAATTTCTGTTTGATTCTGAATTATCCTTAATTTATGGACATGATAGTATTTAAATAAAAGATCGACTGGTCCAAAAAAAAAAAAAAAAAAAAAAGAGAAAAGAATAATTGATTTCTGAAGAATATTTAATTATTTGTCTTTAAAACTACTTCCTGCTTCAATCTTCATAATTATGTCTTCAATTCAAACTACTGAAGACAAAATCAAAATGACTTTTTCCGAAATAAAACTGTCTCTATCAGCAATTGTATTTATTTATCTAAAAGAATGACTGGTAGGAAAAAAGAAAGATTTTTTTGAAAATATTGTATAAAATAAACCTTTCGATAGTGAAATACCGTTTTATCTTTTGTAAAAGAACCATCATTTTTTTTGCACAATTAAAAAGAAATACAAAGAAATAATAAAGATCAAAGAAAACCATCTGCCGTGACATAAAAAGTCTTCAAAGTCATCTGCTCTGCCTTTCAGTCGTCTGCCCATTTCCATTCCAAAACCTTGCGACATGTGTTCCAAGTCGTACTTGCTGAACATCTGTTTTACAACTCCCTCTCCTCACTTCCCTAAATTCTAGCTTCTTATAAAAGAAGAAGCAACTTCTCGGCATACCCTCTGTACCCCGATTCGTTCTTTACTGGAGCGATAAAAAAAAATATAACAGTTTCTTCAGATCGAATAGCGTATTCGAAACCTTCTACACGAAAAGAAAAAAAAAAAAAGGCTGCATTTATTCCTAGGGGTATGATAGCGGGAAATGCGATAGTCTGGTTTTTGTGATTCGCCTATTTATATCGTGAAGTTACCTTCTCTGCTCGAGATATTGATATACGGATATTTTACACTGGCCGTGGTGAAATGTTGATGAAGATTTATGAATAGATACTTTTATAGACGTTTTTCTTGAGAGAGATTGTTGAATAGTTTTCTTTTTTTTTGGTGGTGATAGTTTTCTGTGCTATTTGTAGACTGTTCTAAACTGGAGGAAAAAGAGAAGGAAAAAAAAAGGGTGTTCGATGTATAAAGTTTCCGAGAACGATTTCTGGAATATCGCTATGGAATCTGATTTATAGAAGGAGAGGGATCTAAAGTGTTTTTGGAAAGGGATCCTCGTTTTAGCGAATCTGTCTTCAGTCGATAAGGTCCCACATCTTTAAATGTATTAACACAGAAACTGGCATTTTTAAAAACTATAATCTTTTTTCTTATTTTTCTAATTATTAATCAGATTACACGCGCCCCCTGGGTAGCGCTAAATGGTAACGATGGTGCGGCCCCTGCTTAAGACATTAAAGATCCCGGTCTAAGTATTTGCCAGCTGCATTGGAAAAAAATTTGGGGGGCCTGAATGGCCGCATGGCTACCGCTCTGGCGCTCGTTACCACAGGTTTAGGGTTCGAGTCCCAGTGGTGCCACTGAGGTTATTCTTGCACTTTAAGCTATAGACCCTGGTCTAAGAAGATCGTAGAGTGTGGCGGAGGTAGTGATATCTTGAAGCTATACGTGTCCTTAGGTAGTGCTAAGTGAGTAACGTCGGTGCAGCGCGTGCCTTAAGGGCATCTCAGACAACTGTCTCAATGTTTGCCAGCTGCATTATAACAAAAAATCTTTATGAGCAATTGTTTTTATTAAGCTTAAGAACGACAGATTGGAAAAAAAGAGAAAAGAATATTTGATATATGAAGAATATTTTATTCTATGCCTTTATAAATACTTCCTACTTCAGCCCTCATAATTATAAATCTACTACAGAAAAGAACAACTCGCTGGAAAAAAGAAAAATAAAGAAGATTTTTCGAAAATATTTTATAAACAATAAACCACCATTTTCTCTCTTTCACAATTAAAAACGAATACGACGAAATAATAAATGTCCAAGAAAACCGTCAGCCGAGACACGAGGAGTCTTTAAAAGTCGTCTGCTCTGACTTTCAGTAGTCTGCCCATTTTCATTCCAAAAAACTTGCGACATGTGTTCCGAGTCGTACTTGCCCCGCATCTGTTTTACAACTCCCTCCACTCACCTTCCCTATATTCTATCGAACGTTCTTATAAAAGAAGAAGCAACTTCTCAACACACTCTCTGTAATTCGTTCCTTACTGGAGCGATAAAAAAAAATGGAAAGTTTCTTCAGATCGAATAGCGTATTCGAAACCTTCCACTCGTAAAGCAAAAAAAAAAAAGCTGCATTTATTCCTAGGGGTATGATAGCGGGAAATGCGATAGTCTGGTGTTTTGTGATTCGCCTATTTATATCGTGAAGTTACCTCCCTACAGGTAGAAATGCTCGAGATATTGATATACCGATATTTCACACTGGCCGTGGTGAAATGTTGATGAAGATTTATGGAGAGATGCTTTTTTTGACGTTTTTCTTGAGAGAGATTGTTGAATAGTTTTCTTCTATTTTGTTTTTCTCTCTTTTCGCCGGCGATAGTTTTCCGTGCTATTTGTAAACTGTTCTATAACTGGAGGAAAAACAGAAGCACAAAAATAGTGTTTTCGATGTATAAAGTTACCGAGAACGATTTCAGGTAGAGTAGAATATTAGGATGGAGTTTGATTTATAGGAGTAGGGGTCTAAAGTGTTTTTGGAAATGATCCTCGTTTTAGTGTCCTCATCTGCCTTAGGTCGATAAGACCCCGAATCTTTAGGAGGTAACGTGTTAAGACCGAAACTAGCATTTTTTTAAGCAATATACTTCTGCTTTATTTTTCTAATTATTAAGGAATTTACTGTAATACTTTGGGACCTGAATGGACGAGTGGCTAGCGCTCTGGCGCTGGGTTCCACAGGTTTCGGGTTCTAGTCCCTGCGCAGCCAGGGATGTCTGTAGTGGTCCGGAGGTCCACACTAAGTTGTAAGTACCAATCCAAAAGGATAGTAGAACTTTTGCGGGGGTATTGTTACTCCATGGCCGTAGCTTATCTTCAAGCCACACGCACCTCCTGGAGGGTGCTAAGTGAGTAACGTCAGTGCAGCGCTTGACTTAAGGCGTAAAGACAACTATCTAAGTTTTTGCCAGCTGTATTTGAACCAAAAAAATCTGTAATACTTTTCTGTATACGAAATAAAACTGTGTTTATGAGTAATTGTATTTATTTACCTAACAGAACGACTGGTTGAGAAAAAAAGAAGAAAATTTGTTTTGAAATATTGTAAAAAATAACCACATTGATAAGGAAATACCATTTTTATTTTTTCAATAAGCACCATCTTTTCCTCTTCCATAATTAAAAACGGATATAAAGAAATAATAAAGCAGCAAGAAAACCATCTGCCGTGACATGAAGAATCTTTAAAATTCGTCTGCTCTGACTTTCAGTCGTCTGCCCATTTCCATTCCAAAACTTGCGACATGTGTTTCCGAGCGTACTTTGCCGAACATCTGTTTTACAACTCCCTCCATGCACCTTCCCCAAATTCTTCCTCGAAAGTTCTTATAAAAAAGAAGCAACTTCTCGACACACCCTCTGTACCCGATTCGTTCATTGCTGGAGCGATAAAAAAAAAAAGTGGAACAGTTTCTTCCAGATCGAATAGCGTATTCGAAATCTTCCACTCGTAAAGAAGAAAAAAATTAAACCTGCATTTTTCCTGGTGGTATGATAGCAGGGAATGCGATAGTCTGGTTTTTGATTTATGATTCGTCTATTTATATAGTGAAATTACCGCCCCCACCCCTTCCAGGTAGAAATGCTCGAGATATTGATATACGGATATTTTACACTGGCCGTGGTGAATTGTTGATGAAGATTTATGAATAGATACTTTTTTATTTTCTTGAGAGAGATTGTCGAATATTTTCTCATTTTTTTTTTCTCTTGTCGATAGCGATAGTTTTCCGTGCTATTTGTAGACTGTTCTATAACTGGAGGAAAAAGAGAAGAAAAAAAATGTTTCGATGCATAAAGTTTCCGAGAAGAAGACAGAGTGGAGGAATATCGCGATGGAGTTTGATTTATAGGGAGGAGGGATCTGAAGTGTTTTTGGAAATGATCCTCGTTTTATCGTCCTCATCTGTCTTCGGTCGATAAAGTCTTTAGGAGGTAATGTTTTAAGACGGAATATTGAAATTTTTAAACAACTTTCTTTTCTTTATTTTTTTAAATTATTAATGAATTCACTATAGTACGTTTTGAGAAACTTTTAAGAGTTCATTAAAAACACGCCTAAATACTAATGCTTCGTTGTTTTTCCTTTAATTTTCTGGAATAATTCTGATGATAATGAAGGAATCCATCAGAACATTCATTTGAGTCAATTCCCGACTCGCCATCTACCAGAACCGCAAAAATTTAAGTATCTTATGCCTTCTAATTTAAAAAAAGAAAACATCCAAGAGCAGCAGCTGAGATATTAACTACTACCATTTATCATCCTCAAATCTAGTGGGAGGATCGACATGCCTACAGATTTATCTTGACTCGTAGTCGCACAGAATTTAGTTTCAAAAAGAATACATCCAGGAACCTTTAACTGAGATAGTCCTACTATATTCCTACAGAGATATTCCATTTATCCTTCACGAATCCGCAGCCTTATGGCCAATTAGATAGCGCTCCGCCTTTGGTACCACAGGCTTCATGTTCGGATCCAGGCTACGGCATGAAGAACATTTGTGGAGGGTTCTGAATCCGCATTACTTCGAACAGTAGGTCGAGGTCTGATTTAGTTTGAAATGTGCACAAAATGAAGACGACGAAGAG
>BPLR01015020.1:0-40258 GCA_021605095.1 Caerostris extrusa | reverse complement strand
AACTGACCACTAACCTACTACTCCCAAACTAAGAGGAAAAAAATCATTTAAAATATCTACCACGCAAAAGTATTTTTGCTCCTTGTAGGTATCCATAAAAGATAAATTTACTTTTTACTCAGAGGAACTTCGGTTTACTAAATGCAGTGCATAAAACGGAAGATCCGGAAAGGTGCGTTTAAAAATGTTCATTTGACTGTATTCAATGTAGCTGTTCAAAGGTAAACCATTTCTGTTTCTTTTGTATTTTTTAATGAAAAAGTTTATCACAAAAGTTTATTCACCTCTTTGCCATACTCTCCCTATATATATCTCGTTCAACAATATAAAATACTTTTATTCATCCACTGAGTTCAAATACAATTTTTGTGAACTCTTGTAGTGGATGAGACACTCCCAGTTCATACAGTTTTGCAAATATTAATTCAGTAATTAAATTAATGAATTACTCTTTTTTAGATTTAAGTTGCATGTATCTACCAATAGATGGCGCCAAATAAACTTAAAAAAATGAATGGTAATATTTATAAAGGACTTTCTGCAATAAAGTGAAAAAAAAGTAGGAATTTACTTTTTTTTTTTTTTTATATTACTTGTTTTAAGTCTGTACGAATACCAGAGCTTCGTGGGGCGATTTATACGTCAGTGCACAGCTCAAAAAAATACTTGCCGACATACAATAAGGTCGACAAATCTGTCCTTTTCATGTATATGTTTGGGACAAGAGAGGGTTTTCCACCTTCACCAAAACAACAACCTCTTGAGGTATTATGCAAGCAAAATCTGTACTACTCTGAATCGGTTAAAAGAGCTCTGATGATTTTGCCAAGTAATTAAACGGACATACACGTATGTGTGGGTATATAATCAAATCCTTTTATTTCAGTGTCGTGAATTTATAGCATTTATCTGCAAATCGCAATAATCTGCAGCGTATGCATATTTAAATCTATATCAACTATATATTCCAGAATGTTACCTTGTTCTTAGAAATGTATCCCATGATCTATGAGTTACAAGGGGATCAACATTCAAACAAAGTGCTGTATATAGTTGATTCTGACCCAGCTCTAATCGACCAGTGGCTGCTCATCATTTTCAGGTAATTGATAACACGAGCACTCATATCTAAAACATGGCTATCTCCAAATTTCCCTACACAATTTCTACTTGCAGACATTTTTATAACCTGTTTTGGGAAACATGTGTATCATATTCTGAATAATTGCATTTTATGTACACTACTTAATTATTATTATGCAATTTTGGCCGCTTAAACACAACGTCTCTGATTTTTCTTTAATTTTTTAATCAATGCATACGAATCATACTTTTCCCAACGTCATTACAAAAGCTCCAGTTGGTATTACGAAACGATACTTAATTGCACATACTTCTATAAGTTGTTTCTTTTCTTCCAACTTTATTCGCAAATGAGCAACACAGGACAAAGCTTTTTTTACAAGAGAAACTTGTCTAGTAGGCCATCTGTTAAAATAAATATATAAAAGATTATGTGATTATCTATTATTTTATTATTTTAACTGCAAGCAAAATAAATTTTCAGTTGTAATTCAATTACAATTTTAATCTCCTTTTAATAAATCTCATTGTTTATACTTTATGAAATGTTGAATTATTATTCATAGTCTAAATAGATAAAATTGATATCTAAATCTCTAACTATTCAAATGTGGTTCGTTTTCTGCATTCACGAATATATTCGCATACTTTTTGTGACTCCATTATGCAGCAAGGACTAATATATGAATTAGATTCTTTTTTATCCTTTTTTTTAACGGCCATTGTTAGCTGCTAATCTTCTTTCCTTCTTCCACATTATCTCTCAATCTCAATGACTTAATCAAGAACATTCATTAACATATTTTAAGTTCTTAAAAACCTCTACATTGTCACGCTTCAACATTTTTTTAAATAGTTAAACTTATGCTTTTTAATCGAAATTATTGATTTTTGTTATAATGACACTATAAAAACTACAATATCAGATACGAAAGCTACAAGATCACTATACAAGCTTTGAAGAGATAACTGAAGAGTATGTTTCGAAATATTTTTTTTTTTTTTCCGGATATTTGTTTCAAATTTCGATAATATTTTTTTTTTATCTGCCAATAACAAAATTCATCCACTCAAGTGATTTTCCTATTATCAAAAGTGCTTATCAAGATTCTAAAGTTCAGAAATCAAAAAGAGGAAGAAAAATAATTATTGCACATAAACTGAAAAAAATTTTTTTTTTTTTTCAAAATTATATGCCGTCTTGGATCAGTGGTAACGCACACAGTTAGTGTGTTAGATGATGCATGTTGTCATACTCTGATGGCATGAGTTTCAATCACTTCTTTCAGAAAATATGAAATTCGCTGGAGATTTGACAATGTGCGTAAACATCTCTCATCCACAGTTATTTTGTCGGGGGGTAGGAGTTTACTAGATTGTCTTTTTACACGACATTCAATTGCAAAGGCAATAACTCCAGAATCCGTTTCAAAAGACATCATTCTCTTTCCATACTCGCCTGTAGACTGTCCAGAGCAAACATCGTTAAAAGTGAAAACAGAGTTCCCCATGTGCTGAAAACTTCAGTTGATGTAAAAATTACAGTTATTTGTACTATTTCTCAAATGCAACTTCTTCTAATTACATTAACACAGATTTATACTTCTTCAATGTTGCAATAGCCTCATATTGAGCCAATGTCGTCTGGCTACTGGCATATTCCTAAATATCAGATGTTTTCTTTTCTGTAGGTTCTATGCCTAACATTCTACAGTCGTATTAGACCGGGATCTACGGTTTAAAGTGGATTTCAACAACTACAAGCATTCATACAATTGTCGTGACTCAAACTCAAAACCCATGGCACCGAACGATAGTCAACCGGCCATCACGACCCCATGTATGACTAGATTTTTAAAATAAAAGAAATTGAAATATTAAATCATTCAAAAGTTAAATTTCATTTCACTGCATCGATAAGAAAAAAAATACCTTAGTTTATTTCTTTATTTTCTTTATCAAATTCCTTCTATTAGCTCACACTCTCCCTATATATATCTTGTTCAAATTTTCAATCGTTAATAAAATACTTTTTATTCATCCACTTAAGTTCAAATACATATTTTTTTTAACTTGTAATGGATGACGCTTAATGTCAATACAGTTTTTCAAATATTAATTCAGTAATTAAATTTATTTAATTAACTTAATTTTTTTGTGATTTGAGTTGCATATATCTACCAATAGATGGCGCCAAATAAATTTAAAAAAATGAATGGAAATTATTTATAAAGGACTTTCTACAATATAGTGAAAAAAAGTAGGAATTGACTTTAAAGTATTTTTTTTTTTTTTATATTGCTTGTTTCTTTCTTTATTTTATTTACATTTAAATTTATTTTCTTTATAAAAGATTCAAACCATTCTTTATAAAGTGACAAGAGGATATATTTCGATTATACCTATTCATTTATTAGTGGCACTTCATAGCACCAGTATGTTGTTCCAAAAACCCTTCTACGAGTATTATTATAAAGAATGCTTCTTTGAAATACAGCCTTTGTTTAATTTCCATTAACAAATGAAGCTGGTAAGCTATAGGTTAAAATGAACATCAAAGGTTCATTTGAGCGTCTGTTTCTGCACTCTTTTATCCGCGAAGAAAAAGATAAATGTTTTCACTCTAATTGCAACATTTTTATCCGCTTTCCTGGGATTGCATTGCTTATTCTTTATCAACCGGCAAACAACGATTTCTGGTCTGGAGAGATAGGATTGCCTTTTTACGTCCAGCCGTACAAGCGTGTTCGTTTTCCGCAGATGTGTCTTCAGTATAAACAATCGATTAATGGCTTCTGCCTTCCAGAGTAATCGGAATCTTATCAGGCTACTTCTTTTGTTGCTTCCCAACAAACTACTAAGTAGTCTGGTTTAAGTATCGTCTAATGACACATAAATCAGTGTCAGTAATGTATATGCTTATAATATGTAATACTTTTGTCTGGTTTAGTGTATTGGTTGTGCCATTAATAATAAAGGGCTTTATAATTTTTTTATCTAAACATTGTTTCATGAAATACAGGTTTCTGTTCATCAATGAAATATAATTCCATTCCATTAGCAAGTCTTAGAAAAGATATTTAATATGTAGGTAATCATATAATAATTTTTATGAAATATATGGGAAAAGGAAGTAAATAGGAAAAAAATATAATGGACAAAGATGAAATAAATTAATAAATATATTACGAATAAAAATCGTATAATAAATTAAATGTTTTTTAATGTTATACTAAAACTTTAATTAAATTAAATAGGATATTATTGTATTGCAGTTTATGATAATCTGTGTTAATAAATTTCAACATCTTACAAACTAATGATTCAAATGTAGTATGAAATATTTTTAGAATTTTTATTTATTCATTATTCGTTTATAATTAAAATATTTACTTTGTTTGTGAATTATTTGTGAATCAATTTTCTTTTTCTCAATTTTAATTTTGTGCTACTAATATTATATTATAATTTATTGTTAAAATTATATAATATTATTGATAGTTCTTTCTTCTGAGTTATTAGAAAATAATAAATTGTTGATAATCTACGTTTGTTATTAATTGTGAGCACTTGAGCGGTAGTTCGATAGTCGATTGCTACTGATACAGAAAATATGCAGCAGATCCAACATTACCAGGAGAGTCAGAAAAGTACCATGATGTATATAGCTGAACCACCCATTGTGTGTAAAATTTGCAAACAACGAAATCGGACGAATTCTAATAGAGTGGTTTAATAGGGAAGAATAATTTCAGAGGGACTTTAATTACAATAAAATAGTTTTAACAGTTAATTATCGAAATTTTAAATTGTATTATATCAAAAGAAAATGGGATTGAATGGGATGATTCTACAATAACTACAAGCTTGTTTCTTTTGAAATTTCTTTTACATCAAAATTGTTTGACTAGTACACCTAACAAAAAATCTGTTCGTTTATTTTTCGTTTGTAAAATGGATAATATATTTCTAAACAATTGGTGATTGAACTGTAATTATTTGTAATATCGCAATTTGAAACTAGCATTAGAAGGATTTACAACTTTCCCATTTAAGTAAATGTCGTCATGGTCAGATATGATCTATTTTTTTATCCTATTATAATGTTATCCTATTAGTTTTTTATCCTGTTATCCTATTAGTATGTGAATCTGCAACCCCATAACATACCAATGTATCTTGAACAACCCAACATAGATTTATCTGATTATTTTATAATGTAAGAATTTAAATGTTCTTGCAGTACAAAAGTTTTTAACAATAATAAATTCTGGAAATTTTAAAATTTTTAGAAAGGAAGTTGCAGTCTCTAAGATCATGTATTACGATAATCTCTATGATTGTGTACTACGGTTATTATGAAATAAGGATGTCGTGTAGGCATCATTAACAAAGCTGAATGAACTGAATATATAACATTTTCTTACTGATTTGCGTTTATAGATATAGAAGATTGCATACAGAAAATGTACAAAAAATTAAATTGAAAGATTACAATACATAGTAGTTTGTGGTTCGCATATCCATGGTGTTTATTCAGCTGTATATATATAATAAGTATAACCTTTATACACTCATGTCCATAAATTAAGGATAATTCAGAATCACACAGAAATTGAACTCTAAAATAAAAAATTCACCTGTATAATTATCACACACATCTTGAAGAAGAATATGCAAATTACAGGAAACCACTAGATGGCGCGTATAGTACGTCACAATGACGAGTGTAAGAGAGGGGTATATAAGGAATGGTGGCAAAGAAGTATAATTGTTCACAATCGCTTTAAATGCCTTTCAGTGCAATAACCGCATAGTTATGGCACAAAGGAAGCATTTGGATGATTTTTTTACGTGGTAGAATTATCGGACGACTGGAATGTGGACGTACCCAGCTGGAAGTATCCGAGGAACTTGAATCGCCCAGAGTGTCATCTCCAGGCTTTGGCAACGATTCCAAGTTGATGGTAATGTGAATAGATGTTACAGAACAGGTCGCCCCCGAGTTACAACGCCGAATGAGGACCCTTTATTTAGCAGTTACTGCCAAAAGAAACAGACGGAGCACAGCATCAGACCTGTCTCGTCAGCTCTCTTCATTTACCGGTACGACAGTTTCAAGGCAGACCGTGTACAGACGCCTAGGGCACATTGGTCTATATGCTCGTAGGCCTGTCAGATGTGTTCCACTTACCGCAACTCATGGTCGCCTGCGATTAACCTGGAGTAGAGAGCATGCATTGTGGACACCGCAACAATGGTCTTGTGTGATGCATTCCGACGAGTCCAGGTTTAGTTTGCAGTCTGATTCTCGCCGGACTTTTTATATGGAGAGCGCCATGTACCCGTTACCACCAAGATAACACCATTGAATGACACCGTTACGGTGGTGCAGGATGGCTCGTTTGGGGAGGAATTATTCTTGGTTCCAGAACTGACCTGCATGTTCAGAGTGTAACGATGACAGGCCACATCTATCGGGATGTCATTCTGGAACAACATGTACGTTTGTTTCGGGGTGCCATGGGTGCTGAATTTCTGTTTATGGATGACAACGCCCGTCATCACCGTGCAAACATTGTAGACGAATGCCTTCAATTGGAGGATATTACCCGTATATATTGACCAGCATACTCACCGGACTTGAATCCAATAGAGCATGTGTGGGATATGCTTGGCCGACGAATTGCAGCCCGTCAACCTCCTCCCACCTGTCAACCGGAACTTCGGAGGCATTGCTTGATGAGTGGTGTAATATTCCCCAAGCTCAGATTGATAATTTGATACTCAGCATGCTTAGGCGTTGTAAGGCCTGTATTGCATCGTCCGGGAGGCATACTCCATATCAACCATCCTACTAACCATGTTATACTGTTTTTTGTAAATAGGTTCTTTTTTGAAATTTGCTCCATGGAGTAAAAATCGCAATTTTTATTAATTATGTCAAACATATAGCATCTTTTTTTTGCTCTTTACCTTTTGTTTAATAAATAGACTTTACAAATAAGTCAAATTTGTTTTTCTTCTGTCTCTTTCTTTGCTTGAACTTCATTATCCTTAATTTATGGACATGAGTGTATTTTATCCGTTGTTGAAAAACATTCAACAACATAAAAAAAAAAAAAAAAAAATGATAATCCATGTGACAATAAAAATAGATGCATCAAGCTTTATTTAAATAGACTCTACTTATTGTTGCATGCATTCTGAGAACAATCACGAAGCAAAATTTAAATACATTGTTCCTAGAATAATTCTAATTACCTCCCAAACCACAATTCCAAACGTTTGTGTCTAGCTTTATTTTTTTTTCTGAACAATTTCCCCATCCCTGAAATATGACGTCGGCGTTCGATTACAGTGGCAAAGGAAAATTGTTCGAAGTTTCTGAAAGTTATTAATGCAAATTAGTGCCATGAAAATGCAGATTCTTCTTTTCCCGGAATATGCAATGCATATTTAATGACACACATTTTCCAATCTGTCAAATCCATCATTGCCTTTCGGATGAATAGTTTTCGACTCGAGACTTTAAAAGACGCTAGAGTATTTAGAAGTGCCTCTACAGACTCTTATTTCCTGTTTTCTGTTTTATTTGTTTCGACATGGCATTTTAAAGTAAAACATTTTTAAAATAATTTATATTCTATACCTGTTAACATAATTTGCATACATTATTGTTGTATGGCTCCTTATTATTTTACTACTTTTAAATGTGTTTGGTACACAGTTGCATTTTCTATTTAATTCTATAATTTTCGAAAATTTTAATTTTCTTTTTTAATTTCCTGTAGTCTGTGTGAGAAATAGAGCATTTAGGGTGCTTCTAGAGAATATTGTTTCCTAATTATTTTATTTATTATTCAATATTTATTATATTTATTATAGGACAATTTAAAGTAAAACTTTTTGAAATAATTGTATCTTCATCTTCTAAATTGCATTCAAATATAATTGGTACATAGTTGCAGTTTTTACTTAATTCTATAATTTGCGAAAAATTTATATTTTTTTTTTTTTCAATTTGTTGTAGTCTGTGTGAGAAAGTATTTAGAATAAATAGTATTTAGAATTAATAAAATAGTATTTAGAATTGCTTCCAAGCAAACTTGTTTCCTGTTTTCGTTTTATTTATTTCGACATGTCATTTTAAAGTAAAACATTTTTGAAATAATTGTATATTCATCTTATATGGCTGTTAACATAATTTGCATGTATTAATATTATGACTTCTTTTATTATTCAATATTGCATTTAAATATGTTTGGTACATTGTTGCATTTTGTATTTAATTC
This sequence comes from Caerostris extrusa, assembly GCA_021605095.1. Taxonomy (NCBI): domain Eukaryota; kingdom Metazoa; phylum Arthropoda; class Arachnida; order Araneae; family Araneidae; genus Caerostris; species Caerostris extrusa. The sequence continues at coordinate 31,880 of BPLR01015020.1, read as the reverse complement.
TAAAATTTTCGAAAAATTTTATTTTATTTTCAATTTTTACTTTCTTTTCAAAGGAATTAAATTATTTAGTTTTTAAAAAATATTAAATATTTAATTTAAAATATTTCTTAAAATCAGTTATTTTTTCAGAAATTGTACGGCTAAGTAAGAGTCATTATTTTAAATGTAATCCATTTATGATAATGAAATGTGAAAATAGAATTTTGAGTTCATTTATAATACATGCATTATAGATGTATTGAAATTTTGTTTCAGATATAGGTATTTAAAAGCAATAACAGATAACAATAACAAACAAACAGCAATAAACAACAATAAATGACATACTTAAATAATAAAAATAATAAAATTATTCAGGAATTTCAATTCTTTATATAGGAACACATTTTATGATTAATTTTTGAAAATGTATTGTATGTTTATGGTCATATATATTGTTTCACAAATGGAAAGAGATCAAATATGTTTTATACTTGTTATTTTTTTACTGTCAAGAATTTTGATCTAATATTATTCTCCACTTGATTGACAGATATGATAAATACCTATCATTAGCTCAAGGAAAGTCAGCCATTCTGCACAAGTATCTTGTTTCCACAATTTGAAACATTCTCAAGGACTGATCTCAGGAGTTCATACGCTTTTCCCTAAGTCTAAAGGAAAGAATTTCCGGATTATAGATTTATTATAGAAATAATATGAACATAATCAGTATATGGATTTATCATTCTTTACAAAAAATGGAAGCTTTCAGTTCAGTTACGCTTTCACGACTTCGAAGCAGGTTGCTACATTTAGTAATCCACATATCTAATCTAACTATTAATCTAACATATTTTAGATAATTTAAATGATAATTTAAATATGTGTTCTAATAAATTAATCAAGATTTAATGCTGCATTGAATTTCTTATTACTGAATAATTTCTTATTTAAAATTATTTTATTAAATACTTATCAATAAAATCATTGGATAATATTATTTCACAGCATAAAATGTATATGTTTCTTTAAAATAATATTTTTTTTTTTTTTCATTTATCAATAATTTAAAAGCGTTAATATAACGAATGCTTTACTAGAATTATTTTCAATTGTATAAACCTTTAAACTTCAACCGCAAAATTCCCACAATTTTTTTTCCATCTATTCACACATAAAATAATGTACACTATACTGTACTTCATGGCTTTAAAATATATAAATACTCAAAGCAAATATATGCACGAAAATAGTTAAATTCAACTATATGTTTAAACAAATATTTACAATAAGAATGATTACTTGAAACTGATTGAAATTTCATGCAAGTAGAATTTTTTTATTTAAAGTTAGAGTTTGAATAAATGTATACATATAAATTTAAAGTGTATTTAAATGTATGCATGCAATATCCCGCGTAGGACGCAGTACTTCTAAACTGTTATGGTAGACATAATATTTCTTTTTAATAAAATTTTAATGAAAAGAAGATTTTTTTCTGTAACAGAAACTAAAGGAAAGAAATCCAAACAAGTATATGTATTGGTGTATTTTATAAAGTTACAAATCAAAGAAATAAATTCAAAAGGTTGAAAATTTTACATTTCATTTATTATATTTTTTAATTTTTCGCTATATCACGCCTACGAAATATATATATTGTGCGTGTGTGTGTGGGTAACCATACTAATAATGGTTAGATTATAGCAGTGGTAATCGAGAAATGGGAATTGAATTGAGAATAAATATAGTTTAAAATATATATAATATAGTTAAACACGATCAAAGATAAGTTTTCTTACTTGTACATTAACAGTAACGAAAATTATATTTGTATAAATTTTAAAATGCCGAATTTTAGAAATGCAAACCAGAGTAGTCTACTTCCATCTCTAAGGTCTACTGCATTTTATAATGACTAACTACATCGACTATGTGCTTAGTTTGAAAAGATACAAATTCATTTTGAACTTACTGATTAATAAATATTGTCGTCTATTTTATCCTTATCTTTTATTTTAAACTTATCAAGTATATGTATTGATGTATTTCAGAAAATTACAAATGAAAGAAATAAAATCAAAAGTTCAAAATTACACAGTATGTTTTCGTTATATATATATATGGGAATTGAATTGAGAGAAAATATAGTTTAAAATATATATAATATAGTTAAACATAATCGAAGAAAATTTTCTTACCTATGGTACATTGATATTAACCAAAGATTATATTTGTATAAATTTTTAAAACGGACTAATTTTCCAAATGCAAAACAGGTTTGTTTAATTCCATCTCTAAAGGTCTGCTGCATATTATAAATACTAACTACATCCACTGTGAGTTTACTTTGAAAAGATACCAATTCATTTTGAACTTACTGATTAATAAATTTTGTCGTCTATTTTACCCTTTTATTTTATTCATTTTAAGAAGATCCAGGATATTTAAATCAGTCATTTTATAATTATTTCAGAAAACGTTTATTTTTTTTTTTGAAATGGTATTTTATTTATTTATTTTGTTAAATTCTCATTTTATCTGGTTATATAACCTAAATCAATTTTCAATGGATTTAATAATTGAAATTAATTATCAATTGTATCTTATGCAAAAGAATTTCGCATTGATTACCCCATATAAAAGAATCTTACGTTTTAAAAATTAATATTATGTTAGACATATAATATTATGTTAAGTGAATAATATTATTTTAGGAAAAAATTGTTAAAATTCTTTAAAATTTTTAAGAAATTACGACTTTTATCTTCAATGAGTTTTTATGTTATTTGTATTCTTTAAAAATATAAAATATTTTAATATTCAGAATTTTCCCTGCAATACGCTGAATGTTAGATGTGAACAATTTTATTTATATTTCAAATTTATAATAAAAATTTTATACGTTAAGATTATACAATTTTTTTTACGAAAAACAAAAGATAATTCTAAAATTTTGAATTATGCCTGATATTTATAATGAGACATTAAAATAAATAGAAAGACCCATAAAAGTCTTAATATATTAAAAATGTTAAAAAAAATAAAATCTTGAAAATCTTAAATTATTTCTGCATTACAAAAATAATACATGCTTTGAGGAAATATTGCCATTATTTCTACAGAAAATACAAAATTAATTATTAAATATTTTATACAGCATTATTAATTATTAGAAATATACATCAATTGAAAATTAGTCAGAGTAAGTTGAGTAATTAGTAACATTATTATTACAGATAGATATATAATTAACATCTTAATTTAATTTAATGTAATTCCTTAAAAAATTTAGCCAAAATTCGATAAAAAATAAAAAATAAAATACATTAGGTTGTATACTGATTCTAGTGTTATAATTTTTATATATTATATAACACATTATTTTTAAAGTGTTTTAGTAGACAACAAAAAAATTACTTTATGTAAGATATTGAATTTTTAAAATAAAAATATATATCACTTACGTTAAAAATAGCAGTATTTTAAATGTATTATAAAAATGAGGTAATTTATTTATGCAGACAAAATAAATAAATCCTTAAAAATATTGTAAAAAAAAAAAAAATAAAACGTTACAAAATACTGTAAAAAAAATATAAAAATGTTAATAGATTTTTGAAGCTTTCACTCTCAAAATCTATAAGAAGCTTTAATATATTTTTACAGAAACAATTCTTTTCTAAATGGAGTTAATATAATTTATAGATCCATATTAATTAAAGCAAGATTTTAAATTTTATAAACTACCGCTTTAATGGATAATATTTTGGTAATTAAACTTTAAGATGTGTTTGTTTGACTCTTTTAAACAAAATTATGACTATGAATCATAAAATATTTTTTACACTTTTAAGATTTATTTGCAAGAAGAGAACGAAAAGAAATGCTTTAATTCCCATCTGTACCATATCTCAAGCACTGAAGGAATTTTATGTTTAAATTTTATCCAATACATCAAATAACACTAATTTTCATAATTACTTGCCCAGAAATGACGATTATTCACTCCTCGACAAGCATTAAGGGTCTTTATAACAATCAACCCCTGAAATAAGGATCAAGAAATTCTAGGGATTAAAAACATTTTGTCTCTCAAATTGAGATAAAATGGTAAACAGCACTATCATGGCCTCTTGCTACGAGTTTTAATTCATCTATTTTCTCTGAGGGACAATTTTGCTTCTTATCATGCCCATTCCACTCAATTAGTATGAGAAGGGACGACACTATAAATATTTTATCGCACCATGGGCGCCTTTACAGTTGGTTTCTTCTCTCAACAACCGCTTCTTTGTGTTGTTGGAAAGTTTAATAAATTGGAGTTGACGTTGATATCGCGAGGCGTATAAATGTCCTGGAGGAATTTGCTTTAAAACACTTGATAAGTAATCTTTTGGAAATAATCAGATATATTTTGATGCATCAGATTGGATTCTTTTCGAGTTCCCCAAATGTTTAGCGTTTTCGGTAAATCCTTATCTCCAAGGCAAGAGGTGCATAAATTGTTAATGTAGTATTCTAGATTTCGTTGCGCTTGGGAAGTTAAATTTAAAATGAAATCAGGAACATTTCATTGGTTGTGAGATTTAATAATGTTTTATCTTATTTTTATCAAAAATTTACAATAGTAAACCAAAAGAAGTTTTCATTGAAAGGAAGGCAAAATTTCAGCTTCAATTTTTTTAAAACGTTAAAAGTACTGTTAGAAAATTAAAAAAAAAAAAAAAAAACTTTAAAAAGTTTGATGATTTTTAAAAATTTTAAACTCTTAAAACCTATAGGAATCTCTAATATATTTTTACAGAAACAATTTTTTTTTCTAAAACGGGGTAATGAAAATTTATAGCTCCATATTAAATAAAAGCAAGATTTTAAATTTTATAAATTGCCGTTTTAATGGAAAATGTTTTGGTAATAAAATTTTAAGATGTTTTTGTTTGACTCTTCAAAACAAAATTATGACTATGAATCATAAAATATTTTACATTTTTAAGATTTATTTACAAGAAAAGAATTAAAAGATATGCTTTAATTCCTATCTCAGCCCTATCTCAAGGAATTTTATGGTTCTTTATTATCTAATACATCAAATAACACTAATTTTCATAATTACTTGCCCAGAAATAACGATTATTCACTCCCCTCGACAAGCATTAAAGGGCCTTTTTATAACAATCAACCCCTGAAATATGGATCAAGAAATACTAGGGATTAAAAACATTTTGTCTCTCAAATTGAGATAAAACAGTAAACAGCACTACCATGGCCGCCTGCAAAGAGTTTTAATTAATCTATTTTCTCTGAGGAACAATTTTGCTTCTTATCATGGCCATTCCACTCAATTAGTATGAGAAAGGGCGGCACTATAAATATTTTATCGCACCACGGGCGCCTTTACAGTTGGTTTCTTCTCTCAACAACCACTTCTTTGTGTTGTTGGAAAGTTCAATAAATTGGAGTTGATGTTGATATCGCGAGGCGTATAAATGTCCTGGAGGAATTCGCTTTAAAACACTTGATAAATGATCTTGTGGAAATAATCAGTTATGTTTTGATGCATCAGAATGGATTCTGTTTGAGTTCCCCAAATATTTAGCGTTTTCGCAAATTCTTATCTCCCAGGCACGAGGCGCATAAATTCAAGATTTCATTGCGCTGGGAAATAAAATTTTAAAATGGAATCATGAACATTTTAAGGGTTGTGAGATTTAATAATGTTTTATTTTATTTTTATCAAAATTTACTATAGTAGACCAAAAGAAGTTTTCATTGAAAGGAAGACAAAATTTCAGCTTCTATTTTTTTTTAAACGTTAAAAGTACTGTTAGAAAATTTAAAAAAGAAAAAAACTTTAAGAAGTTTGATGATTTTTAAAAAATGTTAAATTCTTAAAACCCATAGGAATCTCTAATATATTTTTACAGAAAATTTTTTTTTTCTACAACGGAGTAATGAAAATTTATAGCTCCATATTAAATAAAGCAAGATTTTAAATTTTATAAATTGCCGTTTTAATGGAAAATGTTTTGGTAATAAAATTTTAAGATGTATTTGTTTGACTCTTCAAAACAAAATTATGACTAAGAATCATAAAATATTTTACACTTTTAAGATTTATTTGCAAGAAAAGAATTAAAAGATATGCTTTAATTCCTATCTCAAATAATTTTAAGTTTAAATCTTATCCAATACATCAAATAACACTAATTTTCATAATTACTTGCCCAGAAATGACGATTATTCACTCCCTCGACAAGCATTAAGGGGTCTTTATAACAATCAACCCCTGAAATAAGGATCAAGAAATTCTAGGATTAAAAACATTTTGTCTCTCAAATTGAGATAAAATGGTAAACAGCACTACCATGGCCGCCTGCAAAGAGTTTTTAATTAATCTATTTTCTCTGAGGAACAATTTTGCTTCTTATCATGCCATTCCACTCAATTAGTATGAGAAGGGACGACACTATAAATATTTTATCGCACCATGGGCGCCTTTACAGTTGGTTTCTTCTCTCAACAGCCGCTTCTTTGTGTTGTTGGAAAGTTTAATAAATTGGACTTGATGTTGATATCGCGAGGCGTATAAATGTCCTGGAGGAATTTGTTGCTTTAAAGCACTTGATAAGTGATCTTTTGGAATATAATCAGTTATGTTTTGATGCATCAGAATGGATTCTGTTTGAGTTCCCCAAATATTTAGCGTTTTGGGAAATCCTTATCTCCAAGTCTCGATGCACATAAATTGTTAATGTATTCTAGATTTCGTTGCACTGGGAAATAAAATTTTAAAATGAAATCAGGAACATTTTAAGGGTTGTGTGATTTAATGTTGTTTTATTTTATCAAATTTATTATGATAGGTCGAAATAGCTTTCATTTAATAGAGGAGTAAACTTCAGCACTAAATCTGGAATCATTCAATGATTATATGATTTAATGTTATATTTTTTTTTTTTAATTTACCATGGTAGACAATATATATATATATAGGTTTCTGTATATTTTTAATGGATATCTGTAAGCAGGACAGAACTAAAAATATCAAAAGGAAATTGGACAAAATTACAAAATTATCAGAAACCGGACCGACCAGTAGTGTTGTATAACAGTATTAGCTATATACAAAAAAATTAATATGCTTCATAGTTAGTGCCATAAAAATATAAAAAAAAAACAGCCGGAATTTATAGTGCATTAACTCCGTATCCGAAGCGTACACAGGCTATATTGACGAAACTGAAAAATGTTTGACAAGCATCAAAATATTAAGAGCAAATTTCAGATTCAGATTAAAATATACACATATATTCTACATACACACACACACACACACACATATATATATATATATAAAGGAAATTCAATGATTTTACTATTTGCAGATCTATAAAAGATTATCTTAACGTGGTCAGCAAAAAAAAATAATAATAATTACGATAGCTGTTAAAGTACCCAAAAATATTATTATTAAAGTAATTGTTATTAATGTATATACTATTTAAAATAGTTACTGAAATATGCATTAATGTTGGGAATTTAATCCTGGTTGATTTTTCATTGAATTTCAAAAACCGTAGAAAGAAAACACGAGTTTGACGAATGTCATCTACTCATGCAGCGTAATTAAAATATACGAAGGAAAAGACCGTCTTCTGATCGCCGAAGCACATTTTACTTAAACAATCCAAATATCATTAAGATTGGCAGCAATGATTAAATAAAAAGATAAAGGGAGACAAAATCTTCGTTGGCAGATACAAATTATACATAAATGACTAGCGAAGCAAGTGGATACTTTTAATATACATATATATATATATATATATATATCCAGAAAATTATCCAACCCGTGGAATACGTTTCTTAAGAACATTAAAAATCACGTTTTTTTGTGCTCGCTAGATAATTGGATGAATCCAAGTCATAACAAATCTGCTAATGTATTCCGATAAAATGAAGAAACCAAATGTTCCTTCCTAAAAAGAGGGGTAAATATTAGAACAAATAAGTGCAATCAAACATTGAAACTGGTTATAGACAAAAATATAATGTGAAAGAGATTATTATAGGTTTAATATAAATATAATATATATCATAATCTCATTTACGATTTACTTTTGGCACTGCAAAAATAATAATTTTATGCCTCATGTTTTAATATTAGTGTTTCATTTTATTTTTAAAATGTATCCAATTCATAAATAATTATAGTAAACTTCAATTCAATTACTATTCCATTCTATTATACTTTTTTTATATTTCATTTTAAATTCGAAACTAATTAATAAAGCTTTTAAATTACAAAACGAAATCACAATTTGCACATAAAAGCACTTCAGAAAATTTTAATTTTAATTCCTTCTGATTGATTCAAACTATTAAAAAAATAAAATTATTCATTTAAATAGAAACTAATTAACACCTACAATAGAGATTATAGAATTCATGCTAATATTTAGCGAATCTATGAATGAATATCTCATTAAGAAACTCATTGTTAAATATAATATATATTTTTTTACTCTTCAGTTAATTTTAACTAACTGTAATCGTTTTCCATTGTGTCATATAAAGGGTTTCGTAAAAATAAACTTTTTAAAAGGAGAAACATTGAAAGGAATTCTATTTTAATAAATATTTTTAAAATTTTTCTTAATCAAGAAAAATAAACGTACACACCTACATATTTTTACACCTACGCCGTTTCTAATATTATACAATCAAAATTACATCAAAGCATTTCCTTACAATTTTTTAACATATTTTAGCATTAACAATTCCACTTAGCAATTCAATATTTCCTTAAGGATCAGATGGGGTTTTATTTCTCTAATAGAATATTAGAACAAATAATTGCAATTAAGCAAATACACTGGCTTAAGAAAAAAAAAAATTGAATCGCAATATATTATATATGTATAAATAAATAAATATATATATACATAAAATTATATGTGCCCGAAAAGTATGATCAATTATTTTTTTTTTCAAAATTCTTTATTTATTCTTCCAAATTTATTTCCTCGCCTTCAAAGTAATCCTCTCCGGACTTCACTTATGTCAACTTTTTTTCCCAATTCTTAATGCAGGCTAAAAACTCATCGGCAGGGATGGCCTTCAAAGCTCGTGGCGATTCAGGTTGAATCTCGTCAATCGACTCAAAAACGAGGAATAGACGACTCAAACGACTCACAATGTTGAGGAATAGCCAGAAGTCGCACGGTGTGAATACGGTGGTTGTGGAACGATATGGGTTTCATTTTTGGCGAAAAAGTCACGAAGAATCAATGCAGAGGGAGCTGGTGCATTCAGTGTTTTCGGTACCAATCGAGATTTGACGCGTTTGAGACCCAGAATGGAATTACCGGTCCTTTTGCAATTCCAATATCATCAGCATGTTCTCTAATTGTAAATCGACTGTTTGTAAGCAAGAAATTTTTTAATTTTTTGACGTGAGCTTCGTCGGTTGTGGTTGAGGGTCGATCAGAGGACTATTTGTCTTCAATTCGTTCTCTGCCTTCTTTGAACTGTTTATACCGCTTCTAAACATTTTTTATATAAATGCTCCTAAATAATCCGATATATAAATGCTCACCGAATGCCTCCTGCAATATTCTATACGTTTCAGCAAACAAACAAAATGCAACTTATTTGCTCATTCAGACATTTCAAAATCGCCGGAATCAGTTTTATCGTCTCACAAAGACAAGCGTAACCGGTACAGGAATGCTCACCGAATGCCTTCTGCAACATTCTATACATTTCCAAAAACAAAATTTAATGCAAGTTCTTTGCTCAATTAATTCAAACATTTCAAAAATCGCCGGAATCAGTTTTAGCGTCTCACAAAGCCAAGAGTAATCTGTAGCGAATATTTTGACGTCAAATTTCAAACAATTATCTAGACAGTGCCAGAAATCTAATGAAGAAAAAAAAATTAAATTCCATAATCTCCGGTAATTTTAAATTGAATTGGGCTTAATGTTTGAACACAATAGTATATATATACAATACATATATATAAGTATAAAATATTTCTTGGTAGAAAATGTCAACATCACGACGAAATGTTTTTTATTTAAAACGCACAACTCAAGGTTAGAAAGTTCATTATTTATATTTCTCTTTTCTTTGAAATCAAATACTGATCATTTTTTAGTTTTATAGAAAGAGAAAATACATTATTAAAACACACCATCGAAGTCTTTATAGTTTAGTGGCACTAAAAATGTAAATATTTATATCAAATATTTGTTCTGCAATATATTCAGTTCGCGTAAATTTATAAAGTGATCCGGAAAGGTTTTTTATTTCAATAAATATCACTTGATAACTTTCAGGAGAATTTTTTTTTTCAACTCATTGCTTGTGAAAAGAATAAATCTTTATTATATTTGTGTTATTTTTTCTGTAGAAATTCTCAAAGGACTTAAGTTAGCTAGAGGGCAAAATATAAAAATTATTTTTAGAAGCTATTAAAAATAAACGGGAAACAGACTTCAGACTTTTTTTTTAATGGATAATTCATACTTTTTCTGTACCATTTGAAAAATTAAAGTTGAGATAAACTTATTTTTACATTTTTTTTTTTTTAAGTTTCGATTAATACATATTTTTCTGTTAATATCATTTATTTTTCTAGAATGGGAGAAAATGTATCTCTTTAAGTTGACATTTATTTATGCAATCCATAAAGTCACTTTTTAAATGAAAATTACTAGGTAAATTATAACCAATTGCACACTCATAATAAGTAGCAATTAAAAAGTAGTAGTGTAATAAGAAGTAATTAAATAAGTGAATTTAAACAAAACAAAGAAATAAATGTTTATTACTTTTATTTACAATTCCACATTTCCTAATTTAATTTCTTAAAAAATTAAGATGCATAAGAATTTTAAATATATTATATTACTTTTGAATTAAACAAAATTTAGAGTGTAAACTCTCTCTGTCTATCTCTCAAATAGCATAGTCATTTTGCTCTATCTATGTCAGGTAAATTGTATATTTTGAATCGACGTGCAACTCAGAGACGTAGAAATAAAATAAATACCATACATAAAAAAAAAAAATAAAATATTAGTGTATTATCGGTATTGCTAAAATTTAACTGAAACATATATTTTGTATATATTACAGAATTCTAATTACCTTAAATATACCATTTAAATTTTTATAACCAAATCATAAATATAAACTTATATATATATATATATATATATATATATATATATATATATATGTATAACATTTTTGTCAACTAGTATTAAAAAAATGTGGGCTTGTGTGTGTAGGTGGAGAAAGCATCAAGCTTAAACTAAGGATGCTAGATTGGAAACCTAACAAATTATGAAGATGTAGAAGATTGTAGAGCATGACATGAAATAGATTATTGATCTTCCTCTGGATCAGTGAAGAATTCTTTTGGAAATTCTAGAATAAGAATCCGGCATCATAGGGAATTAGTCGTATAGCAGATGATATATTCGCTTAACACTTTCGAATAAAACATTTTAATTTTTAGATACAAAGCAGGAAACGATACTAACAACCAGACTGACGTCTTGTATTTCAGACTATATATTAGCAAATGTTTTTGTTCGATAGCAGCTTTACAGCTTTTCAAATATTAATGTCTTGGAAACAAGGTTTCTAAATTTTACTTTTTCGAATATTATGTATACGTAATATATATTAATGTTTACACATTTCATATATGTTCAATAAATGAGACATATTTCATTACATTTCTTTTTTAAACGTTGCTATATAATGTATAAATTATTAAAATTTGTAAAATATATTATAAAAATTTACATATTCCTATATTTAATTTTTCATATATATTTCTAGAAAAGGAAGTTGAAACCATAGACATCACATTTTACTACCATTTTTGCATTCGGTGATACAATGAAATATTTTTATTGAATACATAAATATACTATATTAGATTTTTAATTTGTGTGCAATGCAGTGTAATTTAAAAATGTTAAACTTTTCACATTACGTTTTACATATTTATGTCACTGTACTAAAAATAGATAAATGCTTCAAGAAGAATTTTTTTTTTGTATTTCCTGTGTAAGGGTTAACGTGTGGATAACTGAACTACTATATAAGGTGTATTTGAAATAAAGTGATAAAAACTATTTACCTTTAATAACTTCATGTTTAAAGACGAAATTAATAACATATGATTGTGCACACAATATACAAATATTGCAACATGTTTAACTCTAAATGCTTTAATATAGAAAAGAGGTTGTCTTACAGTTATTCATATGCATTTCTTGAATACATATGAATGATTAACATTTCCAATAAACGTCATATTAAAAAGATCTACAACAACATAATTATTTTATTCTATTTCACTAGAATTGCACAATTCTTTTCACTCAGTAAATTTTAGCAGCAACATCTTAAAGCAGGGGCATGAATGACCGAGTGTCTGGCGCTCGGTACCATAGGTTTCGTGTTCGAGTCCCGGCGGTGCCATGAATGTTGTAGTGGTTCGAATCCACTTTAAACCGTAGGTCCCGGTCCAATATGATCGTAGAGCGTTGCGGGGGCATTGTTACTCCGCGTCCGTGACTTATCTTCAAGTCACACGCGTCCCCTGGGTAATGCAAAGTGAGTAACGTTTGTGCAGAGCTTGCCTTAAGGCATCCAAGACCAAGTGTCTAAGTGTTTGCCATCTGCATCAGAAGAAGACATTTTAAAGCACAAACATGTTAATGTTGTTGAAAATTTGAAAATTTTATTTCTTCCTTTCAGAAAATTTTGATTTTACGCTTAATTTCAATTTGATTAAAAAAATGTTTTTACCAGTACAAAAGCTACAACAATTTGAAGATTGCATGTTGTATTTAAATCCAAATAAAATTGAATTCGAAATCCAATAATTTAGGTTATACCAATGGTTTATGTGCATTTATTGGAAATTACATTAGGCCCGAAATTCCTTTTGTTAGACTGGATGGAAGAAAAGCCTACGAGTTAAGTGCAGTCCAGATTTATAAAAACCGAAAAACGAATTTATTTATCTGAAGCTTGTCTGCGGTCAACTTTCGATAATCAGTAAATCCTATAATGATCCTTACAATTGAGAAAGCTGATATTTTTGCGTGCATTGCATTTTTCATCCAAACTGAAAAAACCGGTTTGTAGTACGGGGGTGTGTGCCACTGAAACCTTATTCTTTCAATAATAGACGTATCATCAGAAGCTACCGTTATGAGTTTCATTCCGAATTATAGTTGACACAAATGAGTGCAAGGCAAAATGGCAACTAGGTTGCAGTATATTTAAAGCTACATCTGCTACATATCAGTCATTGCAGGGCGAAATACTTCAAAACAACAAAAGTACCGTCCACCAAAAATGTTAAAAACGACAAACACTTTTCACTAAAATCCATCTAGTAATTCCACAAAGGAATGAAGAAATTTCACAATGTTCTGAAAGGACCAGCATAAAGTGTTTTCACATATTTCAATGTTTAAACAGCAACTTTGATAAGTTTTTGTCATCGACAACTGTACAGTTGCAGCAAGTCACAGAAGCATAACATATCGGATAAAAGTACTACAAATCAGGTGTTCCATGAAATTACATTTGGTATCACGAGAACTGGAGGAACCTAGTGAATAGAATGTTAATTTTGAAACCAGATGCAGCTTGGCTCGAAACCCGATATGATAATCCAAACCCTAAGTTCCCATGTGTTAGTTGGAGAAAGTCTGGTAAACCTACAGACCTGAAATATCTTTCATTGGATTCCAATGGATACAAGGGAGGATGAATGAATAACTTCAGAAGATACGCATTTGGGACTCATTGATAATTATAATGGCACAATATAAGTACAACCTAGAAGGCTTTTCTGACTACACCATAGGTGATGCTGAATTTTCTATGGAACTGTCATTGTGATGGGAAAAGACTTCAGATCAAAAAGTCAAAAACACAACAACATCAAAACAACTGTCCATCAAACATTTCAAAAAATAACAACATTTTATATAGAACACAAAGTCGACGAAAGTCCAAGTCTTTTCACAAAAATCCATCTGACAAACCCGCAGAGAGATGAAGAAATTTCACGAACACACGACTTTCTGAAAGGACAAGAATAAAGAGTATCCTATTCCAGGCTTTCCTTTTCAGAATCTGCTAACAGTTTCGGCGCGTCACAGAAGCACAACATATTGGACTGATGAATTGCAAATGAGGCGTTCTGTGAAAACCCTCTGACAGGAGCCACAAAGAGAAGTGAGATTCTGTCACCAACATATGAGAGAAATGTCAATCCTCAAAAACTTTCACTCCCTGAACTCTTCATAAGAAATAGCTTTATGGGAAATATTAAACGCGAAACGGGCACACGGAAAACAAAACACTTCTACTACATTCTTCCAAACTGTTATTTCCTGTCATAGTTTCTTCGAAAAAAATAATTGTAACGTTGACAAGATATACGCAAATATTTTCAAAAAAATAAATTAGGGCAACCTATAATTTTTAATTAACCTGAACCTATAACCTCCAATTTTTAATGGCTTAAAAACACTTGAAAGTGTTTTTATAAATGTTAAGATACAGTATGTTTTTTATTTGATTAGATACTTAGTAACACTTCCAAATATTTCACAAATATGAATTAAATTAATATAAGTTATTGTTGATAAATACTATGTTAAACTTCTTCCGTTATTTAATTGCCTAAAATGATATGAATACAATATCATTGCATTTATTTAAAATAAAAGGTGCAATGTGAATAGAAATTAATTAATTAATTATTTTTATTCAGTAAGACAATTAATTTATAGCAACTTAACTCACTTTATTTCTGTTTTACAAAATACATTGCATTCTGACATTTCATTTTCAGGAGAGAGGAAAACATGTTACTTGAAAAATATTTAATATGATCATCATTCAAATTTGACAGCAGGCAAATTTTATAGTATTTAATTATATTACATTAATTACTGTTTGTGCTAATGAAACAACATGCCACTCAAATCTGATAGCAGATATTCGGTATCATGTATAATGAGTAAATTATACCTGTGCGACCTTCACAGGTCTAAACAACTACAGATCCAATAAGATATATTATGAGTTATTACATCGTAATTAGTGATAGACCACGAAATGAGAAATGTCTACTCTAATGAAAACTGAGGGAAGCTCACCCCCCTTCATCTTGATGGATTATCTTAAAAGGTGATTTTTGGTGAAGAAGTGAGAGAGTCCTGCGCGAGTCGACCAGAAGTATAGTTGTTGTTTTATTCTCTGAAGTAACTGAATAGGCCGGCTTTTCCGCCTGTTTACAAAGCGAGTCCCTTATGGTTTCGTGTATCATGTTGTGTGATAATTAAGGTCTGCCGCAGACCATTGCATTATATTAGTCGTTGCATTAACTCAAGAACTCTGAAAATCTCCATCCTTGGAGTGAACTGCATTTGTGAATCAAATTATCTTTACTTTTCATTTTTTTTTTTTAGAGTTCTGTATATATGAATATAACTCTCGTAAATAAAAATTAAGGTGTTCCCATGAACCTGAAAGTGGGCATCTTCTTGGAGCAATTGCAGGTCTAGTATAGGCCGAAACTAGTATAGGCACTATACATATACATATAAATGTCTATTATCCGTTAAAAAAGTCAAAAACCTATCATACCACTCATCAAATATTTACCAAACATAAGTTTATTTCATGCTTTTTTTTTTTATGTTTTCATAAGTGTGAAGTTCTGAATGCACACACACACATATATATTATTACTTCCATAAAGTAGCTCAACAGAAACAGCAATCGAACATTTTATTGAAGTCGTCACTTCCTTATTGACCAAAAGTCTTCTCTCTTCCCACAACAGATTCCCCCGTCTGCAAACCCGACCAGGAGACGACGTTCATCGCCGTGATGAACCGGCCCGTGCAAATACAGTGCGAAGTGGAGGCGGACATGGACGACGTGAATTTCCGGTGGAGTTCAACGGCACCTCTTCTGGTGGGGACGTGCAGCCGCTGTCCGCGCCGGGTTCCACCACCAAGAGCACTGTCAACTACACCCCCAGGACGGAGAACGACTTCGGGGTAGTCTACTGCTGGGGCACTAACAACGTGGGGACGCAGAGTAATCCCTGCGCTTTCTTCGTCATTCCCGCAGGTACTAAACAGGCTATTTATATCTTTTGATTCCTTGTGTATGTTCTTTTCAGTTATGTAGATATGCTTAGAATTTTGTTGTAGCATTGTAAGATATCTTGGAATGCATGAACCATACTATCTTACTAACTTCTAATTAAATAATTTTAAGAAATACCTAAAATTATTCAATTTGAAGTAAGTAATAATGTTTGTAAATAAGTTCTTCTAATTGAATTCTAGTGAATTGTTCTAGTAAATACTTCATTTAGAAGTAAGTAATGAAATTATTTAAGAATACATAATATTGAAGGTCAGCTTTAGAGAAAAAAGTGCATTTAAAGATCTAAAGATAATCACATGTTGTTCATAAGAATTTAAAAATAAGATGTTTCACATATTTAATTTTTTTTCTTAGTTTCTCAAGTCAAATTGATAAGTTCCAACCTAGCTGGAGAAATTACGTTGATTGTGCAATACATCAATACCTTTTAATGTGTGCGCTAAACTAAGTTAAAACCTTCTAGTTTTAATAAAATTAAAAACATTTAATTAAAAAATAGTAGAAGAATAAGAAGAATAAGCAGGAAGAATAATTGAACGGCTAATATTTAAGGCCTGCTTTAGAAAAAAATTAATGCCCTAAATATAGTCACATATTCCTTACAAGAATTTAAAAATAAGACTTCCAATATGCTTCACATATTTAATTTTTATTCAAGCAAGTCAACTCGATAAGCCGTATTCCAGCTTGATAAAATATGATAATTGAATAGAGCAGTGATACATTAATATCTTTTAATATATGTGTCATATTGTAATAAAATGTTCTAGTTTGAATTGGTTAAACAAACATTTAATTAATAATTAACACAGGAAAAACGAACATTCAAGGCTTGCTTTAGAAAAAAAAAAAAATTTTTTAATGCATTAAAGATAGTCACGCTTGCTGGATTTTAAAAATAAGATTTCCAAGATGTTTCACATATTTAATTTTTATTTTATTGAATGTTCACTCCAAACAAGCCAACTCAATAAATTACACTACATCTTGAGAAACTACTATGACTGAGCAGAACAGTGATACATCAATACCTTTTAATGTATGTAACATACCATGTTAAAACCCTCTAATTTGAAAAGAATTAAAAACCTTTAATTAAGAAGTAATACAGAAAAGGAAAATATTCAAGGTCTGCTTTAGAAAAAAATACTTTTTAATGCATTAAAGATAGCCACATATTGCAGAAAAGTGATGCATCTACACATTTTATTGTTTATGCCCTATGTTAATACCTTCTAGTTTTAAAAACATTAGAACATTTAATTAAGATGTAATACGGAAAAAAATATTCAGTGCCTGTTTCACAAAAAAAAAAAAAAAAAAAAAAATATTACTCAAAAATAAGGTATTCAACATTGTCATATATTTTTTATTTCATTGAAGCAAGTCAAGCAATCCAAGCAAAACAACTCAATAAATTACATTATAGTTTGAACAACTAAATAGTTGACATATTATGTATAATAAGTTTACTCTACTGAGAATTCGCCCAGCATAATGCAGGACGACTAGTTTAAAGAACCATGCATTTACAACGTAGTTTTTGATGGAAATTCAGTTTTTAATGAAAACAAAAGTAGCAGTGATTACATACAACATGATATTTACATGGCAAAAGGACCATTCCATTCATCACCTTGTAGAATGCATGTATAATTCCAATCACTTTGTGTCCACAAGCATCAAACTATACAGGCGAATAACTAAGTCTTATTCTGTAGCACTAGTTGTTCTATACTCTAATTCCTTCAGATGTCCACATAGGACAAAATGTAAAGGAGTCAGATCGAGAGGTAGTGTCGTTAATATAACTGGACCATGTCATCCATCCTGTTGATAACATTAGCGTCAGGATGAAAGTGTGATGGATAGCGTGAGGTATCCTCTCTAGCAGGTTGTAATGCATTGTCACTGCACTCACCTATCCTGGATGAAGTGCACATCACAGTATTCAAGAACTTGATAAATTATTCCTTTGTTTTCCAATAATTTCAACCAATGCGAGTTCAATGTTGGGTATTCAAATGCATAATAGACGTACACCTATCGTCCATCTCTATTTAAACTATCTCCACAAGCATAAGTACACTATATTTAGATTTACTTCCTTAAATAATCTTTGTGTTTTTCATCCATTCTTCAGTTTCACCTGAGTCTAATAAAGTTATTGTATTTCCAAATTATTATAAACAGTGGGGATTCTAATTTTTGTACAGTTTTTGTAACATTATCTGAATACCCTGTAGAGTGGTAATCGATTTACAAAGTGATAATGAAATTAAAAGTTGCCGATTTTATTCTTTGTTGATATATGCGTTATTTAAATGAACCAGAACTGAAATATTTTCTTTATATTTTTGTAACATTAAAGAATATATAGAACGAATAGAATTGTTGTAAATAAAGTCAAAATATTTGAAATCTTTTCTTTCCAGCGTTACCAACCGTATGTATCTTATTTTTAAAATAAGGAATTAATTTTAACAAAAATTACATTGCGATTCAGTATATACTCAAGAGCCAAAACATTATGACCACCCCTACATTTTCCAATGAACTCGCCTGGATGGCGTGAAAGGCACGTGATCAGGTGGAAGTGGTATTTAACTGGTATTAAGTGGTGGTATTAATCCATGCCAAGGCGGGTTGAAGCTGTGTTGCGCGCCAAGGGTGGGCCAACTCGTTACTGACAGGTGGTCATAATGTTTTGGCTCTTGAGTGTATATACAGCCATGATGTGTAGTTATTAAATGTATCATGAAATAAAATAAATCACAATATGTCATTAATTTTCGTTAAAAATGCCCTGTTATACGAAGCAATTACGAGAATTAGACAAAATGTAATACAAAATAATAAATAATTATTTACAATTAATGAAAAATAATAATTTTTTAAATAATAATTGATTAAAAGTATTACAAACCAATGCTATATAATCATATACCATGATCAATTATTCAAATTTTAACATTTAACTACACTCATGTCCATAAATTAAGGATAATAAAGTTCTGGCAAAGAAAGAGACAGAAGCAAAACAAATTTGACTTATTTGTAAAGTCTATTTATTAAACAAAAGGTAAAGAGCAAAAAGATGCTATATGTTTGACATAATTAATAAAAATTGCGATTTTTACTCCCTGGAGCAAATTTCAAAAAAGAACCTATTTAAAAAAACAGTATAACATGGTTAGTATGATGGTTGATATGGAGTATGTCTCCCGGACGATGCAATACAGGCCTTACAATGCCTAGGCATGCTGAGTATCAAATTATCTATCTGATCTTGGGGAATATTGCACCACTCATCAAGCAATGCCCTCCGAAGTTCCGGTTGACAGGTGGGAGGGGGTTGACGGGCTGCAATTCGTCGGCCAAGCATATACCACACATGCTCTATTGGATTCAAGTCCGGTGAGTATGCTGGCCAATCCATACGGGTGATATCCTCCAATTGAAGGCATTCGTCTACAATGTTTGCACGGTGAGGACGGGCGTTGTCATCCATAAACAGAAATTCAGCACCCATGGCGCCCCAAAACAAACGTACATGTTGTTCCAGAATGATATCCCGATAGATGTGGCCTGTCATCGTTACACTCTGAACATGCAGGTCAGTTCTGGAACCAAGAATAATTCCTCCCCAAACGATCCACCCTGCGCCACCGTAACGGTGTCGTCCAATGGTGTTCTCTTGGTGGTAACGGGCACCTGGCGCTTTCCAGATGAAAGTCCGGCGAGAATCAGACTGCAAACTAAACCTGGACTCATCGGAAAACATCACACAAGACCATTGTAGCGGTGTCCACAATGCATGCTCTCTACTCCAGGTTAATCGCAGGCGACAGTGAGTTGCGGTAAGTGGAACACATCTAACAGTAATACGAGCATATAGACCAATGTGCCCTAAGCGTCTGTACACGGCCTGCCTTTAAACTGTTGTACCGGTAGCTGACGAGACAGGTCTGATGCCGTGCTCCGTCTGTTTCTTTTGGCAGAACTGCTAAATACCGGTCCTCATTCGGCGTTGTAACTCGGGGGCGACCTGTGCTGTAACATCTACTCACATTACCATCATCTTGGAATCGTTGCCAAAGCCTGGAGATGACACTCTGGGTGATTCCAAGTTCCTCGGATACTTCTAGCTGGGTGCGTCCGCATTCCAGTCGTCCGATAATTCTGCCACGTAAAAATCATCAAATGCTTCCTTTGTGCCATAACTATGCGGTTATTGCACTGAAAGGCTTTTAAAGCGCTTGTGAACAATTTTACTTCTTTGCCACCATTCCTTATATACCCCTCTCTTACACTCTCGTCATTGTGACGTACTATCCGCACCATCTGGTGGTTTCCTGTAATTTGCATTCTTCAAGATGTGTGTGATAATTCTACAGGTGAAAATTTTATTTTAGAGTTCAATTCCTGTGTGATTCTGAATTATCCTTAATTTATGGACATGATTGTGATAAGGAGTATACAGAAACAGAAAGGAAAATAGTAAATGTAACTCAAAAGTTGAAAATGAATATACCACATTAATTTAAAATTTTAAATAATTGTTTAAGTTCAAGCTTATCTCAAAAAAATCAAGTGAATCCAGAATTATATCTTATATAATATATTTATATATTCTCATATATTCTTATTAATACATTCTCTCTATATATATTTTCATAAACTAACAATAGCTGTTATGATAAAAATCTGTCTTGAATTTTTTCTAATATCTAGAATTTTAGATGTAAACTATTTATAAATGCTGTTCTACGCTTTCCGTGACTAGTAAATTATTAAAAATGTGTTGCATAAAAATGATTTTAACTAGTTTTAAACAAAAGAATAATTAATGTTTGAATCGAATAAAAAATTTTACATTCATGACAATTTAAAACATTTCATTTATTTAAAAATATTCTGGATATTATTATTATCTATTATTATATTTATTATAATTTTATTATAATATTTTGGTTCCTTTTTAAATAAAATTTCAGAAGAGTGATGGGAAAATCTCTTTAAAATCTTTACCAAAAATTTAATTAATTCAAGAAAATATATATACTTTCCTTACATTCTCTTTTCCATTCCCATTTTTCTTTTTGTAATAGATTTGAAATTTTAAACAATCGTATTATTTTGTGTATAAATGTAGCTAATTTCTGAAAGAAAATCATTGTGTGTGGGGCTAAAGCCTTCAAGGTTAAAAATAAATTTTTACTAATAACGAAGGGTGTACTAACAGAATAAATATTTTGTCTTAATATAATAATTTAGTATTTTTCTTGCAAATATTACACATTTTTCATGTAAGAAAATAAGCCTTTTTGACCTTGAAGATAACATTAAGGTCAAAAATATTTATCATAAAAACTCTAACAATGTATATACACATCGTTTAATTTTATAGAAATTACGAAAAAAGATCTTTTTGATTTAACCATTATTATCATCATTTTATTATTTATTATCGTTATTATAGTTCTGGACTTTGATCTATTCACAAAATGTGTTTGTATTACACATGATAAACTTTATATTGAATTGTCAATTATTAAAATGAAAGCACTTAGAAATCTTTTTTATAACTCGACAAAAATGATAATGATATATATTATAAAATGTTTAGATAGAATTTTTGAAATTATGTTTCATGATTTTTCTGAAAAAGGCAGTAAATTATTTTAAATGATCCCTTGAAGGCAGAAGTAAATTTATTGAAGTAGAAAATGAATTAGGTAGATTACAATGGAAAATTAACTTTTCAAGAATCATGTTAACAATATAATGGCTGTGCTAAAAATTAAATCATCCTTATAATGAATAAAATGTAAGTGACTCTCTTTTAACTAACTTAAGTCAACAGTAGAGACTCATCTGATTCATAAAATGCAATTAACTTCATTTAAATAAATTTAACATCTCAGTGTTTTCCATGATTGTTCAATCAGTATTATATTTCATATTAAATTTCAAAATACCTGTAGTCAAAATACTCTAACTTTTTTTTAAGTTGCGATTTTATAGTTTAATTTATTTGTACGAAAATAAGCATATATTTAGATGCATAATTTGCCTTTTAAAGCTAAACATTAATTTGTTATTATATATTTCTTTAATATAAATAAATAACCAAAAATCACTCAAATTAATACCATTAAAATTACAATAAAAAAAGTTAACAAAGAATGTGATCGAAGGAGATCGATTTGGATCGATTTAGGATCGATTGGTGCCACAGATTTCGGGTTCGAATCCCGGCCGTGCCATGGATGTTTGTAGTGGTTCAGAATAAACGTTAAACCGTAAGTCCCGATCTAATATTCCTGTAGAGAGTTGGGCGTAGGTCTGACTCCCCTATCCCGTAAAAAAAGAATCATCTACGTCTAGAAATCTGCCAACCAGCAGATGCCCTTGGCTCACCTTTTGATTGTTGCATCAATGATATATATATATTGTTATTACATTAGTTATTTTAATTTGTAGATTGACAAATAACTTCATTTAAAGTTCAGCTTTTAAGCATGATTTGTTTACCTTGTCAAATAAGAACAATTTCCACAAAAGTATTCGAATAGTATATTATTAAAATGTTTCTTGTTTTTAAAAACTACAAATATTAATTGATATCGTGTTGCTGAAATAAATAACAAATTATGTTTTCGTCAAATTTGGTACAAAAAAATATATGTATAAAAATATATACAAAAATATATAGTTGTAATCATATATTTCGCTAAATATATGATTACAACTTTAAAATTAATTAGCACATGTAGTGTGCAGGTTGGACAACCAGATTCTAACTTCGTGTTGTTGTGTTGAGATACTTGATCCACAGGTTGAAAAATTTCCAGATTTATTTACACATGCGCAAATACCACACACATACATTAGAGATATACAACATTTAACGCACATAAAAGACAAATAGTTACAGATTTGGGGAAGGATTCCACTTCTAAGCCACTGAAAACTCGAAACTCGACTATTGCAGGATGCACGAAATATACTTCCTCTCCGGGTGAGAGTTTGTAGGTTAACTAATGCGTCGAGATGCACTAAATATATTTCGGAAATGGTAGGTATTTTTTAATATCTCAATTTAACTATAATTATTTATTTATATATTATTTTAAAATACAGGAATACAATGGGAAACCAATGGATGGTTTGTATACAAGAAATACAATGATTTTAAAATGCAGAATACAATACAATTAAATATAGATACAATAAAAAGTTATTACAAAGTAAAGTAAAAATATTTAAAATAAATAAACCAAATACTAATTTGAGGGATGATTAAAAAGACATTTTTTTCCAAATATTGTGCCATTTCATGATATAAAAACAAAGAATATTTCAATAGATTTTGTAAACACAAGTACTTACTTACTCCCAATTCTTTCCCCAAACCCCAGTCTTCCAAAATCCCCAAATATGTTTATCATCAACGAATATCCCTATCTCATGATTCATGAAACACTACAAATATAGTTATATTTAACTACTTTTTCCCTAATTTCCTGTAACTTATCTATCCACTTTATTATTCCGGTTAACTTTTATTAACTAATTGTCTGGGGTGTATAAAACCTGCTGCCTATGATAAATAGATTCTAGTTTGTCTGTTTATCTTAACTTGTATTCTATAAGCTCTCTTTGTAATGATATTTGATGAGAAGTGAAGCTTTTATTCTGCTTCAATTAATCCATTGTCCAATCATAGACTGTTTACTTGACTGTTTACCTTTTATTTTCAACAAGAATGGTAAATATAGTATATTGTATATCTTTGACAAAATCATCAAGGATATATGAAGAACATAAATTTCTTTCATTTGCTTCAGTTGTCTAGATGACATACAATTTCATAAAACGTTATGATTATTTTCTAATTCATTATATTTGATGTCAAATATTTTGGAAATAAGAAAGTATATTATTATTATTTGATTCCATCAATTACAGTGTTTGTGCACTTGAGTAATAAAAAGATTTTATTCATAACTGGATATTTCAAGTATACTGTTGATGTTGGGATTTTCAGGTTTTTTCCCTTCCTATATAATTTAAATAAATTCAAATTGTTTTTTTTTTTTTTCTAATGTATGGAGTTTGACCTCTATGCATTAGGAAAAAAAATCGGCCAATATTGGTTTCTAGGAAGACAGATGTATAACAAATTCAGCTTTTACCCAGGTTGGGCAGTTGAAGTGGTAACCAGAGATTCTTGATGGAGAAGGAACCAACTTTAAATTTGGAAATAATTGTATTTGTTGTTAATTATAAATATGCTTGAGATTAAGAAACACGAATAAAAACATTATTCGGAAGGAAAGAAAAAGTAGATGTATAATAGATTCAGCTTTTACCCAGGTTAGGCAATTGACGTGGTAACTAGAGATTCATGGTGGGTAAGGAACAAAGTATCTTCAATTAGAAAATTATTTTATTTGTTGTTAATTATAAATATGCTTAAGATTAGGGAATATGAAGAAGCAAATTATTCGGAAGGAAGGAAAGATTAGATGTATAACAGATTCAGCTTTACCCAGGTTGGGCAGTTGACGTGGTAACTAGAGATTCATGATAGAGAAGGAACCAAGTACTTTTAATTTGGAAATAATTTTATTTGTTGTTAATTATAAATATGCTTAAGATTAGAAATACGAAGCAACAAATTATTCGGAAGGAAGGAAAAAGAAGATGTATAACAGATTCAGCTTTACCCAGGTTGGGCAGTTGAAGTGGTAACCAGAGATTCATCTTGGAGAAGGAACCAAGTACTTTTAATTTGGAAATAATTTTATGTATTAATTCTAAATATGCTTAAGACTATGAAATATGAAGAAAAACATTATTCGGAAGGAAGGAAAGAGCAGATGTATAACAGATTCAGCTTTACCCAGGTTGGGCAATTGACGTGGTAACTAATGATTCATGGTGGAGAAGGAACCAAGTTATTTTATTTGTTTTAATTTGGAAATAATTTTATTTGAAAGTTATAACAGATTCAGCTTTATTGTAAATATGCTTAAAAATAATTTTATTTGTTGTTGAAATATAAAATTAAACGAAAAAACAAATTATTCGGAAGGAAAGGAAAAGCAGAAATTGCTTTTTCTGGCAATTTCAGCTTTTCAGGCAATTTCTGTATATTTTCAATAAAGTATGAAGAAGCATAAAGAATTTTATATTTAATGATTTAACATAAAAATCACAGCTTATCATATTCATACAACATTGCATTAATTTATTAAATAAATCTTAGCTACCCTTTAACTAATTAAAATAATTTTATGGTTGCATATTTTTTTTATCAAAATATCTCAGCATATTTTTCATATGTAATATATGTCTATAGTATATTCATATGTCATAATAAAATATATTCATATATTATTTTATTAACGAAATCTTAGCTATCCTTTACCGTGTTAAAATTCTTTATAGTTTTCATTTTATAGTTGCATATTTTTTTTTTTATAAAAATCACTAAGTTTAACATGTAATGGATTTATGTTAAAGCTATGGATTTGTGTTGAAGTTATTTTGTTATCAGTTATTCATTATTTCATAATATTTTTTCCTTATGCATGGCATTTCATTAAAATACTTGCATAAAGTAATACGGCTGTTTGTTGTTATTATATAAATAAAATTACCAGATATAATAAGATATTTTTGCCTTTAAAGATTTCTTAATTAAAATACCAATATACAAATTCTGAAGTACTGACTTTTCAAACTATTAAGGAAAACATCTCATTAGGAGCATGGGAAATATTTAGTTTGCAGTTCGTTATAGGCTATATCATAAAATTCACACCGAAGCAGACAGCCGTA
Organism: Caerostris extrusa; assembly: GCA_021605095.1. Taxonomy (NCBI): domain Eukaryota; kingdom Metazoa; phylum Arthropoda; class Arachnida; order Araneae; family Araneidae; genus Caerostris; species Caerostris extrusa. The sequence continues at coordinate 5,807 of BPLR01015020.1, read as the reverse complement.
AGAAATAAATCACATTATATCCGAATTTATATCTATTTATGCTAAATAAACTTACTTATCTTTCCTTGTTCAAAATTCAGAATATTCAGATTTCGCCAGAAACTCAAACAAAATTAAATTATCTTTGTGAATAATTTGATTGAAACGAAACGAGAAGCATTAAAAATTATGATGGTGCTCACAACGGTATCAAACAAAGAATAATTTAATACTTGAAACATTGGAGGCAAGGAAAGGGAATTCATTGACATGGTAATATCACTTTTCAAAATGCTGAGTAAATATATTTGAACATAATATTTTCTACGTGAAGTATGTTGGAAGTATGTTTATTATTTCTTTCATAATTTGTAGATATTTCCCCAGTTTATAGAATCATGCCTACGTATCTTTATGCTTAACTTAAATTATAAATTATAATGTGAACCACGCACTCGTGAGATTTATCACACTTTTACAAAATATATTTATTTTATAATATCCAAAGTGGTGAAAACCCATGTATTAAAATGTACATTATTTGTGCATCCATATGATCCAATTTGAGAAATCTGTTACAAAAGTTGTTAACGCTTTTGGTTCAACTTACACTTGCGTATCGTTTTTTTTTTTTCGAAAAGGAAATTCACCAAACACAAAACACGTGCAAACATAAAGGACGCTAACCTGCAACACCCATTATGATGTGCAAATACCCAAATTGAGATCGATTTGTAAAAGCTAAGTGAAAGAGTGAGGAAACAAATATCGCACTAGTAAAATAAAAATTTTTTTAATAATTTCATTTTTTTATTTCATTTATATTTATATATTTTTTATACTTCATTTATAGTGTCATATATTTCTTTAAAATGCTCGTTTAGTATCATTATCATTATATTATTCATGTTTACATAAAATAATAATAGTAAACAAAAAAAAAATAATAACTCATTATGCACTCATTGCTCATTGCTAAAAAAAAAATATCTATTGAGGGTCTAAATCTAATATGGAGATATATAATTTAATATGCGGTCCGCGGAGTTAGGATACATTTCCAAAGTGGCCCGCAAGATCATTTGTGTTGACCACCCATGATTTAGAGTTACAATTAATAATAATATATATATGCATTAGTGGAGAATGAAATGTGAACACCAAAAGGATATCAGTTGAGATTAAGGTAATTTATCTATTACATAGATACATAGGTATTTGATTAAAGTTTTAAGGTGATATGTTAAGGTATACACGAAAAGAGTCATTTCAAATATAAATAATGCTGCATTAGTAATCTTTTGTAATATTTGCGATTTTAAATGCAATCATGCAAACGCACATGTATGGTGTTATACGTTCCGTATGTCAATTTGACAGATGGAGTTCCATGCCTTCTGCTCTTGGTCAGTCAAATCTGCAATGATCCGTGTTGAAATTATAGTGTTATGAAAAGGTGGATTTCTTTTTCACGATATTGTAGAAAGACTCTGTAGACATGTGTCCATTATGCTTGACTGAAGGCAATAGTGGTTGGTGGGGTATTGTCTCAAAAAGACAGGAGACAGACTGCTCATGGGTCACTACTAAGACATCCATATTCGTCACATGCTTGTAGTGAATCGTACTGCATCTGCAGCAAAAATTCCAACTTCTGTTCACCAAAGTGACACAGCGAACCATAAATCGATTATTGGAGGAACAAATCCGAGCCAAACACCATGTAGCGTTCCTGATACTAACTTCAAATTCACGCCATCTGCGTCTTCAGTGGTGCCAAGTTAAATCTCATTAGTGGACGGAGTTGAGTTCTGTTGAGTTTCAGAAAAAAGCAGTTTCTGTCTGTCTTGGTGCTAGTAATGCTGATATGTTGGAAGACAGGTGAGCACTTGGAGGCAATCTACCTGAGCCGTAGACGTACTAGTCCTAAACCAAGTGTTATGGTCTGGGAGCAATTTTCTATAAAAACAAGAACACTCGCAAGAACATTTGCTCATCGTAATTGAGAAAAACCTTATATGACTAACGAAGCAAGATTCAAACCTTAACAAACGCCATCGAGGCTCCTCGTGTCTTGAAAAGGTGTCTACATCAAAGCCGACAGCGTATTGAACCGTAGCCCTATTGCACACGTTGTCACTGAGCCATGAGTAAGACAAAAAAAAAAATCTCCCTTCCGTCAAGCTGGAGACGAACCAAAGACCTATGGACACCAGCTACATACCGATCCATTCCACCGCTCATACTACTGAGCTATTGTTGAGTGCCAATCATATTATAGGATTCAAACTGATAATATATTATTTGTTTATACATAAAAACATATTAAAAGTGGTATTATATTGAAATTTTATTTTATTTAGTAGTTTTCCTTTCAAAATCAAGCAATTTATAAATACATATCTGTTAAAAAAATGGTGTAAAAAGAATTCACCTATTATGTGCATATATATGATATTATAGGTCTAATAAGAAGAAACCGACCACTAACCATATATATTATTAAAAATTTTAATTTATTTAAAGAAAATAATGGCTTACTATAACATTATGCTCTATGTAAAATTCTATATATTATAACTTCTTATATTTTATCATTATGTCATCTATTAAATTCTATGTGATAATCAATAATTAATAACTTTTCAAACTTCTAGAAAATATTACAACTTTCTCATTAAATAGATATTTAGTTTAATTACTAATTCCGCACAAATTAGCTTAATAAATTGATATAAAAATTTTAATGTCACGATGATAATTTTAATGTTACGATCTTGATGATTTCTCAAACATTTTACGATGATAATTATTTAAAATGAGCCCAAAATGGTTTCTTTTTCCATAAAAAACAAATATAAACATGAAAAATATGACCTTAATTACGAAATGTTTCTCCAATTTATTTTCGTTAAACACGAACGAAAATAAATATATCCCCAATTTAAGATTTCAACACAAATAACTAATCATGATAATCCAGGTGCTTTAATAAAACCTGAGCATTCCAAACTGCTTATAAAGAAAATAAGGATACAACCATACATAATAAATATTTCATTCCTTTCCTACACATGTATCAGCTTTATTAAATAAACGAAAAAAAAAGAAAATTATTTCGCTATCTTTCTGGAAATATTGCGACAGTTTAGAAATATCAGCAAACAACACAAATCAAACTTAAGATTTCGCTTATTTTCTTTTATCATTACGTTGAAGAAATGCAAGAAAATTGCAGGCATCTGTATTTTTCATTTACAGTTCCTTTCGTCGTCTTTTATTTCATTAAGAAATAACAATGTTCGTTTCAAGTAATAATTTTTTATTCGTTTTAACGGTACATAATATTTTAATGCATATTTGATGATGTGCTTATTTCATACCTGAAAATACGTATTTTGTCATTTGTATTAAAGCAATAATAATAAAAAAAAACAATTTGCGTTACTTTTAAAAGTAACGATACAGTATTTTTTGATAAGAGTTTTTCAATAAATGACGGTTTGTGGAGTTAAACATATTGTTATAAATATTCTTTCATCAATTTCTTAATATACAATATGTATTTTATGAAAGGATTCAATTATTTCACAAAACCTTTTTTAATTAAATATATTTCAGATAAATTTTTAATCTACTTTTATTAAATAAATTATTGCATATTAATCCATATTTGATGTTGTTGTTATTTCATAGCTGAAAATACGTAATGTATTAAAGCAATAATATTAAAAATAACAATTTGCGTTACGCTTAAAAGTAACGATACAATTATTTTTGGATAAGACATTTTTCTATAAATGTCTTTTTTTGTGGATTTAAACAGATTGTTATAAATATTCTTTCATCAATTTCTTAATACAAAATAAGAATTTTATGAAAGGGATTCTATAATTTCACAAACTTTTCTTTTTAATTAAATAATTCAGATAAATTTTAAGTATATTTTTATTAAATAAGTTAATGCATATTTGATGATGAGTTTATTTCATGCATGGAAATAAGTATTTTTCATTTGTATTAAAGCAATAATATTAAAAATAACAATTTGCGTTGCATTTAAAAGTAACGATACAATTATTTTTGGATAAGACGTTTGCCAATAAATGTCGTTTTTGTGGATTCAAACAGATTGTTACAAATATTCTTTCATCAATTTCTTGATACAAAATAATTATTTTATGAAAAGATTCGTGATTTCACAAAATAATTTTTAATTAAATATTTCAGATAAATTTTAAATATGTCTTTATTAAATAAATTAACAATTTATTTTGTATGCGGTTCATTCTACTATCATTCAAGTAAATTAATAAAAATTAATTGTTCTGCTGGGTCCGTACTATCTTGAACGAAATAGGTAATAAAATAATTCTGCAATTATTAATGCTAATTTTTTAATGTGAATCATTGGATTATGATTTGCATATACTCATCATGAAAAAACTTTTATCATCATTAGTTGAAAAATTTTTATTTCGACAGTTACTTTTTCGTTGATGTGTAATTTATTCAAGATTAGCCTAGAAAACCAACCACTAACCATAAATATTATCAAAAATTTGAATTTATTTTAAAAAAGCATAAATGACTTACTATAACATTATGTTCTATAAAATTATATTTCGGCATAATATTGTAGTATGTCATTAATATATATTATAATTTTTTGTTATTTTATCATTATGCTTTTCTATTAAACACTACAATGATCTCTGTTAAATTCTATAATATTCTACATTAAACTCTATATAATATAATTTTTTGTTATTTTATCATCATGCTCTTTATTGAATTTTATATTGTTCTACATTAAATTCTAAATAATATAAATATTTGGTTATTTTATCATTATGCTATCTATTCAGTTTTTGTATAATAGAACATTTTTGCATTTACCATTATGTTCATCTTTCTTAAAAGTATTATATAAAATTTGCAATTTTTTGTAGCTCATATAAATACAACTTGTACTTGACTAATTTTTGCAAACCAATTGATTCATCAGAAATTATGTTTTTTTATCGCACAAATATTTGAAATTAGTGGACCCATTTTTAATTAATTTTTGTACTCATTAATTTTTGATCTCATTTTTTTTGGATTCAAATAATTAATATTTAACAATTATTTTGAAAAGTCAGTAAAATGAACCAAAGTTTATTTATTACCTCCTAGCAGTGATACTTCGATAAATCCGTGGCAGTAAAAATCAATCTGTTGATTTCATGGAGAAGATGTTTAAAAGTCTGCTGTCGCATTGAATTCCTTTTACCTGTAAGAGGAGAAGACAAGTTTTTAAATTTGCTTATTTTTTAAAATCTTGTGCCACGCCACATGCATTATTAATTTTTGCATCAACAGGGGACGTAGCTCGTTCAGCGTTCTGAACAAGGCATAAACGTCTTCTGGGGCTTAAGCTGTGACTTCCACCCACTGACGTTAGGAAAAGGGGAGTACTCTTTATCGAGAAATCCCTCACGCACTTAAAATGAAAGGAGGTCAATGGCTTCACGCAATGCCGGTGGTCTGCAGAGAAAATATCTTTCATACTAAAAATTTCGTAGCCACTTTCATTCTTTTCTTTTTATATTTTTAGATATCAAAGTATCTACAATTCTTAGAAAGCTCTGTAATTTAATATTTATGTTTCGTGAATTTGAATTCTGTTTCTAAATTTTTAAAGTTAAGAAAAATGAACTAACTGCTAGAAAAATAAACCTAAAACACCCCAATACTGTAAAAAGGACACATAGGTAAAAAAGAATTTCGAACGCAAATCAGTTTTTCTGGAACGTTTAAAAAACGAAAATAGCAATACGTAATAA
>BPLR01015019.1:0-29815 GCA_021605095.1 Caerostris extrusa | reverse complement strand
AGGTATTGAATTTCACTCACGTTCAGACTAATGGATTAGAAGAGAAAACTCCCATATAACTTCACTGACTTTAAAAGTATTCCTAACTTACAAATAAGTTAAAATAAAAGCATTTGTAATTGCTAGAACTATTTATCATGCTATTACCTATAAATATAGCCACATGTTTTATAAAGTAGCAAATAATTTTGTCATTAAGTCCACTTTGTAGAGGAAAATGCCTTTTCCGGTACAAAAAGAATAAAAAAAACCAATTCATTACGTTTTTGATAGAAACATGCCTTCTTTGTGTCATTTTTGATGCTGCTATTATATTAATAGATAATTCAATTTGTGACAAAAGCCAAATCATGAGAAGTGCAAGGGAACTTTGTACCAACATTGTAAAGATTTTGAAAAATTTCTCAAAGTCCAGCTTCCAAGATATTACCAAAAATGGTGTGTAGGATTAAATTCCGTCAATATCTATCCTCGTGGTTTGAAATTATCATACATATTGATAACTTCCTCACCTATAGTATCGCCTTATAGATTGATCACTTCCCAACAGTTCTAGCTGGCAGGAGTTCTCCCATGGTACATATTAAAGTTATTGTGAGAATTCAAAGATAATTCAAGCTAAAGCAAAGTATTACGCCAAACTAATTTAAATATATTTCAAGCTTATCAAAGATAAGTAAGCAAACTAATTTTAAGATATTTCAAGCTAAATCAAATATATGCCAAACTAATTTAAAGATATTTCAAGCTAAATCAAAGCTAATCAAAATGAATCAAATGCCAAACTAATTTAAAGATAAGTTTTTCAAAATAAATCAAAAGCTAATTCAAAATGAATCAAATGCCAAACTAATTTAAAAGATATTTCAAGCTAAATCAAAAGCTAATTCAAAATGAATCAAATGCCAAACTAATTTAAAGATATTTCAAGCCAAATCAAAAGCTAATCCAAAATGAATCAAATACCAAACTAATTTAAAGATATTTCAAGATAAATCAAAAGCTAATTCAAAATGAATCAAATGCCAAACTAATTTAAAGATATTTCAAGCTAAATCAAAAGCTAATTCAAAATGAATCAAATGCCAAACTAATTTAAAGATATTTCAAGCTAAATCAAAGCTAATTCAAAATGAATCTGCCAAACTAATTTAAAGATATTTCCAAGCTAAATCAAAAGCTAATTCAAAAATGAATCAAATGCCAAACTAATTTAAAGATATTTCAAGCTAAATCAAAAGCTAATTCAAAAATGAATCAAATGCCAAACTAATTTAAAGATATTTCAAGCTAAAATCAAAAAGCTAATTCAAAATGAATCAAATACCAAACTAATTTAAAGATAGTTAAAGATAAATCAAAAGCTAATTCAAAATGAATCAAATGCCAAACTAATTTAAAGATATTTCAAGCTAAATCAAAAGCTAATCCAAATGAATCAAATGCCAAACTAATTTAAAGATATTTCAAGCTAAATCAAAAGTTAATCCAAAATGAATCAAATGCCAAACTAATTTAAAGATATTTCAAGCTAAATCAAAAGCTAATTCAAAATGAATCAAATGCCAAAACTAATTTAAAGATATTTCAAGCTAAATCAAAAGCTAATTCAAAATGAATCAAATGCCAAACTAATTTAAAGATATTTTAAGTAAAAATCAAAAGCTAATTCAAAATGAATCAAATGCCAAACTAATTTAAAGATATTTCAAGCTAATCAAAAGCTGATTCAAATGAATCAAATGCCAAACTAATTTAAAGATATTTCAAGCTAAATCAAAAGCTAATTCAAAATGAATCAAATGCCAAACTAATTTAAAGATATTTCAAACTAAATCAAAAGCTAATTCAAAAATGAATCAAATGCCAAACTAATTTAAAGATATTTCAAGCTAAATCAAAAGCTAATTCAAAATGAATCAAATGCCAAACTAATTTAAAGATATTTCAAGCTAAATCAAAAGCTAATTCAAATGAATCAAATACCAAACTAATTTAAAGATATTTCAAGCTAAATCTAAAGCTAATTCAAAATGAATCAAATGCCAAACTAATTTAAAGATATTTTAAGCTAAATCAAAAGCTAATTCAAATGAATCAAATGCCAAACTAATTTAAAGATATTTCAAGCTAAATCAAAAGCTAATTCAAAATGAATCTGCCAAACTAATTTAAAGATATTTCAAGCTAAATCAAAAGCTAATTCAAAATGAATCAAATGCCAAACTAATTTAAAGATATTTCAAGCTAAATCAAAAGCTAATTCAAAATGAATCAAATGCCAAACTAATTTAAAGATATTTCAAGCTAAATCAAAAGCTAATTCAAAATGAATCAAATGCCAAACTAATTTAAAGATATTTCAAACGAAAAATTCCAATCCTCTATAATCGAGTCTATTATTGGTAGACGAAGTTCTTGCTTTTTTTTAATTACTTAGTTTTACTTGTATGTGAAGAGTTCAAGGCAGCATTGTTAACCGTTACAGGAACTTTTTATCTTCTCAATTAGATTTTGAGGCTATTAGACAATCACTTATGCGAAACACACACACTGATTTTCTAAATTAAATGGATTTATGAATATAAAAATATCAGATTTATAAAAGGCCGACTCGTGGCCCAATGGCAACGGGCGCAGACAGCGTGCAGTAGGTCTCTTGTTTGAAAAGCAATTCACTGACAGCATTGTTGTCACTGCTGTCAGAAATGAGGAGACTCAATGGGGATTGGGACAGTATATGTAAAGCGTAGATAGTCTGGCTGCATGGTGGGAGTTTTCCTAGTTTTTTTACCATACGAGATGCACATGCAGAGCAGTTACCCTTAAAAGCCCCTCCCAGAAAGCACTGTTCTGCCTCATCTCCTGTCGATGGGCGTTTCGTGAGATTCATAAGTGGTACATGAATACAGTCGATGTTACACCCACAAAAAGAAAGCCCATGAAAGAAATTTATATCAATGATTAAAATAACTAATTTTATGATTTTGGATGCTCCGAAACATAACCATGACCTGTGCTCAAGTGGCTAGCCCTCTGGACTTTGGTACTCCAGGCTTCAGGTTATAATCCTGGTGTGGCATGGATGTTTCTGAGTGGTTCGGAATCTACGTTAAACTGTAGGTGCCGATCTTATTGCACAAAATGACCATACAGCGACAAACCGAAACAAAACTAAAATCACAAATAACGATATTTTTGACTATTATATAGTTTTTATATTGTTATCCTTTTACCCAAAAAGTAACAATAAATAAAAACTAATTGAAAAAAAAAAGAAATTAAATTATCATCCTCATTATAAAACAAAAAATAACCATAGTATTAGGCACAGTTACAGATCATTTCGCAGAATGATATCTGATTTTTCAGTGCGAGAATTTTCTAATGAAACGAATCATTGCATAAATAGTCGTCAATGTTTCAGTTGTAATATATATTATTGCTGTCATTTCATCACAATGATTTTTGTATAGCAGTCCCAATTTCGTTGCGAAAGAAAGAAAGTAATTATTTTATAATAATATTGAATTCATTTTAATTTGCTAGTTATTCTTTATCAATTGTTAAATTTTAGGTTAAACACGGCCTCATTTCACACGAAAGATAAATGTTTACTTACAAACTTTGAATTTGTTAAAAAATGTTTAAATACATAAATTTAAATGCTTATAACAAACTATGATTCTTTTATCACTTTAATTTAACTGAACTTAGTTTTTTTATATTATTGTTAAGTTTTCCATATTTTCGAATTTAAAAACAAAATCCCAAATAATTTTTTGCGAGACAATAAGACATTGGATTACGAGACACTGACATTTAAGAGAGAAAAAAAGTGACATTTCTTCTTCCCGTCAATCAACAATAAAATTAATTTCTGTTTGTGTCGTGAGCAGCAAGGGCAAGAGGAATGTCAAGTGTTCGCCAGTCGAACACCAAACATCTTGTGTCAACAAACTTCGCATCAAAAACATCTTTGAAAATAATTGCGGAGAGAATAGGAAAACAAATGTTGATACTGACAACGAGGTACACCTGCCCATGTCAAACATCTCAGCAAGGTTTATATCTGCGTTTTGAATTATTAACAAAGAAATGAACATTATTGATTCTCCAATATAAAAACCTGATTCTCAAAGCGAGCATCATCGAATTTCAGAGAAATATCTGCCCTCATTCCACTTCCTCCCGTCCCAATCTCTTCAGGTAATGACACTCAAATTTCTTTCCTTTTTTTCAATTTCTTCTATTAGTTCACACTCTCCCTATCGTATAATTGTTCCACATTAAGCAAACGTCTGTTTATTGCAGATCCCCATCTTAATTCAGGGAATTTCTCTATGAGGTATATATAATCATTCAATTATTTTGTCATTTGCTTCAACTCATTTTGTTCCAATTCTTTCTATTAGCTCACACTCTCCCTATAAATATCTTGTTCAAATTTCCAATCGTTAATTAATTGCTCTTTATTCATCCATTTGAGTTCAAATACATTTTTTTTAACTTGTAGTGGATGACGTTAATACAGTTTTTTCGACTATTAATTCAGTAATTAAATGTAATTCAGTAATTTTAAATTTTTTTTAGATTTAAGTTGCATGTATCTACCAATAGAGGGCGCCAGATTAACTTTAAAAAAGGAACGGGCATTATTTATAAAGGACTTTGACTGTAATAGAGTGGAAAAAGTAGGACCTAAAAAAATTTCTTTTTTATATTACTTGTTCTCTCTCGTTTTTCAGGAGTCGTTTTATGTGTTCAAACCCTGATCCTGAGGGATCGCACAGAGAGGGTTTCGGAATTAAGGTAACTCACCTCATTCAAATCCTGATTTTCTTTGAAAAAATAATCGAACATTTTTTTTTTTTATACTTTATTCCAAAGATATGACTTTTAACTGTCAAAAACAGTTTGTTTGTACAGTCATTACAAGCCAGCTGTGTCATCACAAGTAGGGATTGCAATATCGGACCAAAAGTTCAAAACCGGTATTCGGTATTTTTTAGATCTTAATACCGGGATACCGGTTTTAATACCGGTAGTAGAAATTTTAGAAAAAGAAAGAAAACACAGGTGGGGTTTTTTTTTGTTTTATTTGCCAGGTTTATTCGAGCATGTAAATGTCACAAAAAACACCTCGAAATGGCAAACCATCTAATGCTGTCATTTTACTTATAATTTCATCCAAATGATCTTTTTTTTCTTCAAAATAATCTAAAATCCCTGATGGCTTGGGCTTTGAAACTGTGCTTAAGTTTGTATCTTCAAAGCAATTAGATCCTTCCCCCTCTTTGACAAATTTGTATCCTGTTTCTTTTTTAAATGTGTATGGAGTCGGCTTGTACTTCCTCCATTCACTTTAAAAACTCTTGAACATTTTTTACATTGTTCCACCATATTATTTTCATCCTATAAATAATGAAACCAAACCAAAGTATTATTAACTGATTTTTTTATGTTCTTTAAAGTTATTCTTCTTCATTATTATGGGGTATTATTCATGAGTATATATATAATAAATCTGAAAAATATTTGGAACTCTAAAGTATGATATGGAAATACAATATGAATAACAGACTCACCAATTTAAAAAAATTTCAAAAAATTACACTTTTTCATAACTGCAACCTTGTTTTCACAGATAAGAATTCTGAATAATAATTCCCAGATAAGAATAAGAATTTCACAGAAAAGAATTCTAAATTTCTAGTAAATACCGAAAAACCGGTATTTAAACTTGGGAATACCGCTATTACAAAATTGTACAAATGGCTCAAAATACCGGTGTTGCAATCCCTAATCACAAGCTATTAGGACACTAAATGCATGCATTCAAAACGTTCAATTAAATTTCAGTAGAATTGTATTTTTTAGCTTGCACAGCCGCACAATACAAATCCTAACTGTTTTAAATCATTTTCAGAACTATACATTTTTATCGATGCTGTCTGTGCATTGAATCAATATGTTTTAATATTCAGTACGCGATGAGATATTGGAAATTTTCAAGATAAGTTATTTTAAAAGCATTATATTCTTTTCATGGGGGCCGAGTGGCCGGCGCTCAGAGCTTGGCACCCTAGGTGCCATGGATGCTTGTAGTGATTTGGAATCCACTGTAAAACCGTAGATCTGAGTCTAATGGGATAGTAGTGCGTTGTGGGGGTGGTGTGACTCGCCTCCGTAGCCTAACTTCAAGCTACACGTGTCCCCCTGGGTAGTGCTCAATGAGTAACAGGCGGTGCAGCCTTTGTTTACGGCATAAAGATGAACCGTCTCTGCATTAGAACAGCAACGATGTTGTTTTCTTTATATCTTCACTCTGAGTGAGTCGACTAGTTGTCATATATTGAATGGCAGCCATCAAATCGTGGTGCATTTGATGAAATTCAAGTGGTTGTATGGCTAAAAATTATAATATTTTAATAAAGTTTTGCATTTTTCTTGCTATAAACATAGGCTAGTTTTGTGAAAAATTTTTTTCAATCTGATATGATTAAGTAAAATTTTTTTTAATTGGGCATAGAATGATCCACTGCTAACTTACCTCTCCAATATTTGATTAAAATTCCTTTTTCATTAAACTACGGAACTTTAAGAAAAATTTGATTTCTGCTTTTTTTTTTTCCTCAGGAAAAATGAAATGTTTGTACGCCTTTCTTGTCCTAAACATTTTTGTTGGACTTATTGGTGAGTATTTCATATCTTTTGTATTTTTTCAGTTCTAATAAGTAAAAGAAGAAAATTGCCTATGAAATGTATATATAATAACTACATAATGCATCTAGTAGCTATTTATCTAATATATATCGTGTGAAAATTGCTTTTTGAACTTCAAGAAAAGGAATATCAAAGTGTATTCTCAATGCGATGTATATTTCACCAACGATTTTATCATAATTTTTGAATAATAATAATCAATACGTAGCATGTTTAAAAAATCTGGTTAGTTAAGAAATATAAACAAAAGAATAATAGTGTTATTATTTTTATTTACAGCTTGTAACAAACCGAATCGGACGATATGAAACTGCAACTGCGTTGAACTGCTAGTGCCACCTGTGGAATCAGAGAGGGCGATAATAAAATTTAAATTATGTAATGAACTGATGCGCAATCACAATGTTTTTGAAATACCTTTGTTTGTTTAAATGTCCGTCCTATGCATGTTTTGAGCCTGTGTATAGTTTCCATGAATACTCCTGAATCAGTGTGTAAAATAAAATGTTTCAGAGATTTTTAAAATAACAAATACCGCTTTTTATTAAATTAAAATTATTCTTAATATGCACAGTCTGGTCACATTAATGTGACCGCCACCTACTTTTGACGTCAACGTGAAATAACCCATCACAAAAGGCAGGTGGCAGCACATTGCAGTGGTGTGTATATAAAAATTCCACTTAATACCACATAAATACCACTTAATGCCACACTCCACTTAAAACCAGAATATACAAGAGTGTATATTCTGGCTTTTGACAGGTGGTCACATTAATGTGACTGGACTGTGTAGATCACAATAAATGTTATTTTTTTTTTCAAAAACTATAAACAAATGTTCGCTAGCTTAGATATCTTTATGTTGATGTTTTATGTCAATTTTTTCTCTTCTTTTAGCGGTTTCTTTGGCTAAGAGCATGGCGTGCGGCGGTCGATTTCAAGCAGCTGCAAAAGCGAAGAAGAAAGGTTTGTGTTACAAATTGTTTTTTATTTTCCCCTTAATCTTTGTGTTGCTGTATGTTGAAATTTCGGCAAAGAATTTTTTTTTTCTATACCCTGTATCATACGGCTCTTCTTTCGAGGCGAGTTTCATGAGTATTTTTGCTCTTTCCAAACTAAAATATATCACACACCTCCACCTCGTTTACAATTGCAATCCATTAATAATACGTACATAAGTGTTTGGAGCTGCTCCATCGTAATAAACCCGAATTTTTGAGTCGATATGTAACAATGGATGACGCATGGCTTCATCATTTCACAATCGACAGTCAGCCGAGTGGACTGCACATGATGAACACTAAAAATGCTATAACTCACGTACTAATAGTACAACAGCTGTCAAATTTAGACACGTGTCTTTTGAAGATTAGGGCTAACTTAAAATTATATGCATTTAATACTAGTAGCGCCATCTGTGTGTCAGCCTATGAACTTTTCAGTCCTGTTAATTAGAGTGCATTGATTTTTATTTGGACTGAATACATCTTCCGACACTTAGGAACCACACAGTTTGAGGGTCCTCAGATGACGTGAAAGACAGAGACGTGAAAGTCAATGCCATCCAGAAGAACTATATGAATAACTGTTGTTGTTACCAGTCCCTCTGGTGCAGGAATGCCTACACCTGGTCCGTCGTGACGATTGGTTCTTGGCTTCGTTTATAACTGCAACAAATGCCACCAGAGGACCCTGTAAGCTAGCTGCACAAATTACAACTGGGTCATGATTTGGGCTACTAATGCGGCTGACTACCGTTGGGGGGAGGGGTAGGGAAGACCCATTAACCTCCTCATCTTAATGAATAATGTTGAATTAGAATTTAGGGTTGGCTGTTTAATTGATGTTAGGGTTCGTAAAAATTAATTTAATTCTTTAAAAATGACATAAAAAAGACAAATGAATATAATCTGCTGGGCCAATATACAGATTACTCAATAATTCTATTCAAGCTTTATTTTAACTAGATGCTTTGCGTCATTTAAAAACATATATATTATTGCAACATTGAATTTAATATTTAATGAACGACCTATTTAAAAACTTCCAATTCTTTATTTGGGCAAAATTAATTTGTAACTAAGTTTTCAAAGAAGAAAAAATGTTATGTATAGAAAAACTCGTGAGAGAAATTTAATATATATATGTATATTAAATTTCTCACACGTAGTAATATATACATATGAAAAAAAGTCATTATACAAATATACCGGCAATACCATACTGAATTTATCTCTTCTAATTTGAATGCATTATCGGACGCGGTGAGTACTTGGAAGAGTTACCACCTGGGAAACACCACTATGCCGCTGGCTTTCAAATAATAATAATAAACCAGTTGCTCGTGAAAGAAATTTAAAAAAATATTAACCAATAACAAACATTGACGGTGGTGCATGGCAGGACCTCGCTGATCCACTTTTCCCAAAACAATACTCGTATTTTTTTGATGGGTGAAAATTAAAAAATCACTTCACATAAGTTAGGCTAAACAAAAAGAAAAAAAATATATTATGAAAGGAAATAAAAATCTAAAAATTTTTTTTTAATAAGAATTAAATAAGATATTTTACATTCAAAATTCAGTATAATTCAGAAACAACTGATATCTCAAAAAATTAAACTGATATATTAAATAACTAAACAAAATAAAAGATATTTTTTGGTGGGGGGGAAGGGGCCAAGAAAACATTAACCGCCGTTTTGATGAATTATTGTTTTCTTTTTTTGTCATGTTTAACATCTCTTTTATTTTTTTATAGGTCCTTAGATGATGTCCAGGAAGAATTCATTCCCGCCGATTTCGAAATTGACGACACGCCCTTCTCAGAAGAAGATGACATGTCTGCTTCAGATGTGGATGACATGGATTCTCTAAACGACTTGCTCGCTCTAGACGACCTGTCTTTTTTAGATGAAGAAGACGAAGAAGTCTGATGACAAACGATCATGGAAATGCATTGAAATAAACCACGAAATTACTTGTTACATATACAGCTTTTTTCTGAAAATCAATAAATACTGCTCTTGTGTGATAATATACATTTGTTTTTCCACTAAATTAATGAAGATAAATAAATGACTAGATATCTTTCGATGCTTATTTCATCTTTCGACAAAAGTATCAAAACATATTTTTAAAAGAAACATAGTAGTAGAAAAAAAATATCAACAAGTAGAGTAGATAATAAGAACATGCGTATTTTAAAGCGTGTCTTATTATTCCAGATAATATTTGAAAGATGTGATAAAGGGACATGCACAGAAAAATAATTTTATATCAAACCTTAAAATTATTTAACTTTTAAATTAATTTAAAACTAAATCTTTGATTAAAAACATTTTTCTAAATGTGTTATAACGATGGAATAAATGTACGAAAAACATTGCATCTAATTTATGTGACTAAATGGGGATTTAATTGTTCATTAAAAACATTTAAACATTTCAACTCATAGGAATGAAAAGATAATCTGCTGACATTTAAAATTTCTGAAAAATAGTAAATTAAAATTGAAAATTTTAAAATTCTAATTATAAATTAGATCTGTAGGTAAATTAGAGCAGAGGGGGAGGGGGGTGTAGAGGGGAGGACATTCCAAATAATTAATAATACAGATGAATAACTTCCATGCATTTAAAATGTCTGTGTCGCATGGGAGAGAACCAAACCTCTTACCAGGCAGACTGGTTATGAAATAAATTGAATATTTTTGAAAGCAATAATAGGAGCAATGGCGCCAGATGACTCAGAACGCTAACTAACTTTTGCACTCTTAAGTTACTAACTGCGCCCATTGCCACTGGGAAACAAATCAGGTTGTTTTACATAGTAAAGTTTTCAGAGAAAAGAAATCTCTGCATTTATTTCCGCTGAATTTTCTTATACGGATATATGGGATGAGTTATTAAATTAATATCGGCCGTATTTCTAGTTATGAGCGAAAATTAAATATATTTCCTATCACATAACAAACTCCATATTATCTTCGGAAGTTGAAGTCAGCTTCGTTCTGAGAAAGATATTTTTTTCTTAACTTCAACTGCCCACTGACATATGTTATGCCCGCAGTAAATACGTCTTCCAGCACTTCAGAGTGAAAGTGGTTTTCAATGCTTTCACAATTCTTTATCGGAATCAAGCAGTTTTCCTTTACATAGTAAAGACATTTACATCGTTTTATAGTCATGCATTTATTTAACCATTTGCTTACTAAAAATAAATAGGTTTTTATTTTGTTTTGCAACTCTGATCATTGTGAACTGAGATAAAACATTACAAAAACTTCATATAAATGAATATTTTATAACTTAATCATTTTGTAGAGGAAAATGTTTTACAAAAACATAAATGAAAATTACTTAGTAAAAATTAAGCCTGCATTTATTTACAGCAAAGGAGATGACTCATTTCTGAGAAGAAAAAAGAACCACTGTATGATGGTAGACCTTTTTCTTCCTTCGTTACAACATCATAGAGTAATAATGATCAACAATAAATAGTGTTTAAAAAACTTACCATGGTATCATCCCATGGGTTGTATTTCAAATTAAACGTCACGTGAAGTATATGATCACATGAAAATTATGTTTGCTCCAAATTGGAAATCCCCTGCTCTCTCTATTATTTTACTATTCTATGGTTTTTTCCATCGTCGCTGACAACCAGAAGACGAATTTTATCTCATCAGAGCTATTTCTTGGAGTCTTCCGATCTCCACTCCAGTTCTATAAAACATAACATTAAACAGATAGATTAAAAATGATTCAAAACTATTCCTTCTCATGTACTTGGTTTCCAGCTACCCATGGCAGTTAGATATACAGGATGTATCTGAACTCCGCAGGCAAACATGGAGAAGGAGCAGTAAGCGTCAAGACGTGCAACAAATGCAATAGAAGAAGGATCGAGAATGACAACCAGCGGATGAAAATGAACTCGTCAGTTGACGTCAATTGATTGAATTCAACGGCGATGTTGACTGTGCATGGTAAGCGACTGTGATCCAGTGACAACATTCTGCAACTAGTGTACAGCTAGTATGAGATACAATCCATTGTCGCCATTATTTGCAGACTCTAATTTCAGAAAATAGAAGACTCTATAGCGATTGTGACAGTGTAAAGCACCTCGCATAGATAGTCAGACTCGTTGGTGGGAGGTATACAAGTATTCTCCCATGCGACACACAAATACGGGACAGTTACCCCTAAATGTCCCTCCCGTAAACACTGTCCTGCCCCCGTCACCCGTGGAAGGGCAGTTTTCGTTTTAAATGAGGCCCACCTTTCTATTTCCACCTGTATGGCGTATAGTCCTACATAGAGGAGAGGCGTGTATAAAAGAAAATGATTTTTTTGCATGTGTACAGAAGGTGTAACCCCCTGAGGAAGAAGACAAGCTCCGTCTGTTGGAGTTCGTGGGCTGAGCGATGAATACACTCAAGTTTGTTTCCAAATTTTGCACAAGTTCTCATCACAGATCAGGCCACCTTTACCCCGAGAATGAGTTTATTAGCATGCAAACGTTTTCCATTTAATTTAAATTTAACAGCATTGTGAGGGACTCACAGTATAGTATGCAATAAATATATATGTATAAAAGTAAGAACTGCTGAAATTGAATGCAATTGGAGACGAAAATTTTTACTCGAAGTTAAAATTTATACGGTGCGATGTATAATATAAAATTGAGCTACTATTTCAAATTCGTACAAAAATTACGCACACGCGCATAGGAAAGTTGTGTTCTATTCCATTCTGCTGCGCATGCACGTAGGTTTCTGACCAACGCACAAATTTCCATTCATCACTGTCTATTCCGAGTTGAAATCTATGCTTTTAATCGGGTCATGAAATTCAATCAGTGAAAATTCAATTTGTTTTTAAATTATGAAAAATAATTCTAAAATAAAATATCTCATCAAGCAGTTACCACAGAGAATTTAACACGATTTGAAGATTTCATGAGATCGCTCTGCAGTTATGCGAGCATGCGCATTAAAGATGGGGCCTGAAATATTACCATTGAACCCAGGCGCTTCTTATTAGTTTCAATCAGAAAAAAATTCATAAAAACAATATAAAAGAGATTAATGCTTTGTGAAAATATTTATTTATAATATGTTATATGCTCATAAGCAAATATTTTACATCTTTCTCATCTAATTCAGACATCAATTTTTTCAGAAATAACATCAATACCTGAATTAAATCTTCCACTACTAGAAATGAAATAATTTTAATAATGAATATTTCATGACTAATATTTTTTTCCTATATATATTTTTTATTATTCTTTTATTTACAGAATTCAGTTCCTGAAAGGATTGTTTTCAAAAACAATATTAATTTATAATTTATCATTTATATTCGATAACAAGGCAATGCATTATCAATACAATAATTCTTTCATTATATAAAGGAAATATATTTTTAATACATTAAAATTTATTTAAACTTGCAGTGTCGTTTTCTTTTTTTTTTAATTAAATTCTAATATCAAAAAAAAGTTCTATCTATGGCATTGTGTGCTACATAGTAATTATACCTATATTGCCATAAATTATGTAAAAAAGAGGGATCAGATGGTTGAAAATATCATGCAAAAATTTAATTATTGCACTAGTTAAGTGAATGAATGAATTTAAAACTTGCATTAATTAAAATTTGTTATCCTACATAACATTTTCAGTAAAAGGAAATCACCACTCTAACCAATTCCATTTTTTAAACTTTACACATCAAACAAATAGCAGAGCAACATTTTATGTTCCGCCGATCTTTAGATTTTCGTTAAAAATTATTGTTAAAATATAGTGCAAATGAATGCTATATTGATATTAATATGTCTAAAATTGAATGATATATCGATATAAATATCTTTCCTACGCTCTTTTTATGAATATATGGATATCAATATCAAACAAACAGCTGATATACAATTTCTGTTCCTTTGCTCTTTAGATTTCCGTTAAAAATTATTCTTGAGAATAGGGTCTAATGAATGATATATGGATGTAAATATCTCTGTTTGGCATTTATGTTATGTATTTTGTATTGATATAAATATATATTACGTTTATGCTATGAATCCTATATTGATAAATATATATTACGTATATGTTATGAATCTTATATCGTCATAACTATTTGTTATATATATATATATATATATATATATTATGAATATTTTATTATATATCTCTTTCTTTCATTTATGTTATGCGAATTGAATAAAATATTATAGTTATTATTTCTCATTGGAATCAATACTCAGATAAACAATTTAGCATTAGGACTTCATTTTAGCTAGAACTTCACTTCTAATCATTATTTTTTTCTGCCTTGTCCAGATGAAAAAACTTATGGGGGTGATGCGTGGATTCGGCTCAGGCCAGGAATAACAAGCTTTCTTCCAACATCAAGTTAAAGTGCTGGACAGAGTGAAAAAGCAACAGATCTTCGCATTGAATTATTTTGCTGGCTCTTTTCATGTATCGATGATAATTTCTTTTTCAAAATTGTCGCTGTGTTCTGTAAATGCTATCCTGGAAAAATTTTAAATAAAAATTTTCTCTTCCGCATGAAACATGAGGTCTATGGTTATTTAAATCAATATGACTTTAATAACATAAATATATACATCATTCATAACATTGTCAGACAGAGATATTTGTATTATCATTATAACATTCATTAAGTCAATGCCAGAAAAGAAATATTTATATCAATACAAAATTCATAATATAAAGACAAACAGTGACATTTATATAAATATAAAAATCATAACATATATATCAGCGACATTTATATCAACATATTATTATGACAGGAAAAGATATTTATATCAATACAGCATTCAAAATATAATTGCAGAACCGAGCTATTTATATCAATATAATAATTCAACTCTCATTATAATCCATTATTTTATTTCCAATACATTTTCAACAGAAATGTGGTGAATAAGTTTCAATATATTTTTGGGTGGTGGGCTGTCACCCAATTGTACGTCTATTTGCAACTCGTCGTGTACCCCAAGTCCGTGCATTCCTCCTTTATGCAAAATAAATTAGAGCAGCGACATCACAACGAGGTTTTATAAATATTCGATAGTGTTGGAAATGCTAGTATATCAGTATTTTGTCATCTTTTAAATTATTTTTTGGTTCCCCCATCGTCATCCAGTACGCAAAATGAATTTTTTTTTGCAGCCTTCTAATATTGGGTGCTCTTTCGTTTCCAAATGTGGGCCTCCCTTTTAATTATCTTCCTTTCTATTGTTTCTTTCTGGGAGAAATAATGAATAGAGAGGAACACATTCACCAAAGTGAATAGTAGTTAGAATTTTTTTAATACGCCCTTTAGGGAATCAGGCTAACGTTCTAAAGGTTTATTTTACATTCGCTTTTGTTGAAGATGAAATATTTTCAAATTAGTGAAAAAATAAGAACAGAAAGTCATTTGACTAAATCTGTAATATCTAGCGATTTTTTTTTATTCTTAGAAAAGAGGAAGTTATGAAAAGGTTGTTTCTGAGTGTGTTCGTTCGAAAGTAATTTGGAACTATGTTTCAGTGGTGTATCTGAACTGCGCTGAATTTGCTACATAACTGTCCTTTTTTATAGTCGAATGATCTCATGTCTAAAATCGTTCCTGCGAAAATAACGAAATAATAAACACATTAAATTTCTTAATGAAATATGAAAATGATGCAGAAAAAGGTAAAACAAAGTTTTAGAACTTACATTTTTTGAATACAAAACCAAAGTTAGTACCAAAACCTAAGTTTGATAACAAAGCTTTGAAAAAAAATTACAAGATATTTATTATACAAACAAAGCAACTGATAAATCAACCCCTAATTTTTTTTTTCGTATTAATCTTTTCAGCCACAGTTATTGACGTTTTTAATGGTGCGTCACGAAAAAGCACACTGAGACTTAATAAAGCAGCCAATTTTAATCTTCGAACAAATAGATGGTTGTTGTTTTTTTAGAAATTTCATCACATTTAAATAGTTTGAAAAATTAAGATATTATTCTTGAAATAATTTCAGATCTATAGACCTTTCCAAATAAATAGAAAAATTCTTTTAATTACAGGTAAAACTTTATTTACTATTGAAAATATTTATTTAAGAAATTATTTAAATATTGAAAATATTTATTTCATTTATTTTAATTTTTATTTTCTCACAACTGAGGGATAACAAATGACTTATAGATGGATTTGGAGCTAAGTAAGATTTCTTTTTTTAATCTGTTTTTATTCCTTTTATATAATAAGTAATATATTTATAATAATATATATATATTTTAAGTAATATATTTATTTCTTTTCAAATCGTGCCAACAATTTCAACTTCAATTTATATATATAAAGTCATGCCTTTAATTGAATGGGTATTGTGCTAAAATGATATTTAAAATTGCATTCAAGACGTAAAGTTTGAGATTCTCCCTAATTACTTTTTTATTAAATTCACATTGTTTCTGTCAAATTTCGATCCCAGGATTAAAGAATAAATTTTTAACAGGACAACATCAACCGTGTCAATCAACTGAAATATCATTTGAGCAGAACTCATTCTCTTTTCTGTTATGGATAAGGTAAGGAACCGCGCAAGATGGACTTCAAGTGTTTGTTCTTTGTTTGTGGTAAACAAGACATGTCAGAAAATGCTTTTTGTGCACATCAAAACCAGGTTTTCTTAAAAACAGAAGAATGCACCAAGGGAAAGAGAGGTATTGTTTGAAGCTATCAAGTCGCCTTGTTCAGAGTCCTATTTTTGAAATCATAAAACTCTTGCTTTTATTAGTAAAGAAAGAAAAGAGCATTGTTTACTATCGAGTATAAAATATCGGCTTCCAAAAGACCCAATCATCTCGTGTCCTGAGCAGATCTTCCTCTCTTCAGGTAAATCCCTTAAAAAGCTTTTTCCTGTATATTTCAATAACAAATCTCGTATATTTTCCTTCAGAGTAGTAATAAAATTGTGCAAGTCCCATTTTCTAAAAGGAAAGTAAAGTTGGGCCCAAACATCTCCCGCCCTTTCATACCGGCCGCTGTAATAATGCTTCTTGATTTTCTCATATTCGACAGTTTTCCACTGTTTATAAAAAAAAAAATGCAATTCGTGTGTTAGAAAAGTCTCTCATTTCCTTCAATTGAATTGTTTTGGAAACTAAACTATAGTGTCTGTTACTATAGAAATTTGTTTTTATATAAAAATACTTCTAAAATTTATAAAATAAACTCTTTTATGTTTATATACATTTATATTTTTATAAAATGAGCTTTGCGTCGTAATTTGGATAGGAGTGGTATGCAAAAAAATTACTATTGATGCAATGCAGATGACCTAAGAGAATAATAATTATGACATCTATGTAAATTTTATGTTCTCATGTAACTATTGTGTTAAAACAGCATTTTCTAATTAACTCATTTTGTTTTTCTTTTCTTAGAAAAATGAAATTTTTGCACGCTTTTCTTCTTTTCACCCTTCTCGCCGGAATCCTTGGTGAGTATTTTTGTAACATTTTTCCCCCTTTCTTCGATGTAAATATCAAGGGAAACTTTTACTGCCTTATACAGCAATGAAAATAAATCATATTATTTATAAAAAATATCTCAGCACTCTTACACGTTCGCGCCACCAATACTAATAGATTCACGAATGACAGTCACCATAGCACCTCGATCTTCGCAAACACATCAATAATGTCTTCACACAACTTTGCCTTTAACGAATTTTTGACGTACAAAATATTTGCGTATCTCCATCAGTGCGGCATTCAAACTTGGACTTGGCGGAAATGTTCAAAACTTTAACACAACAGACTTGAACATCCCATTTATTGAGACTATTTACTCATGATGCACACATTAAAACTTAACCTACAATGGGTATTTACACAAATGAATACAACCATTCAACAAAGCACCATGGAAAATCAGCATGTCCTACGCGAACAGCCCCTGACCTCTCAAATCTCCTGAGTCTTTTTTGGTCCTGTCGACCACACGAGCCCTCTTACCTAGCTCCATCTGTGGCCTTCGCTTCTGTTTCGTTTATCGTCCTCACTTCAGTCCATTCTCTCCCTTGTGGCATGTTCTTGTTGCTTTCTCACCTTGCAAACACCGTGGCCATAGAATTTAGGCACCTGTTTTTAACTTTTTTTGTTACTTGTAAACTACTGCTACACTGGTGAAAAGAAGAACAATTTCCTAAATGCATTTTAGCCAACCTACTAACAATAATAGTCTGGCCGAGGAAGAACGATAAATAAGTATTAACAGAATGAAGTAAAAATTATTGAAGTGTCATTCCAGTATTTATCAATTATCTCTAGAAGTTTCTTATTGTAGGCCAGTTTCATACCACAGACACTCCACTACTATGGCTACTCCATTACATATGGACAACAGTGCAGAAATGAACTGTAAGGTTGCTATTCATTCACACCATTCTTATATTATATACAACAGTTATGACAGCCACCGTAGTACGTCTGTCAACCACAATAACACTTCAATAATTTCTTCACTAAATTGTACGTATAACAATTCTTGGTCGACCGATACATTGTGTTCTGAAACAGAGATTCCCTGACTTAAACATCTTTAGGTATCTTCTAACCACTGCATATAATGTACAACCGACAGAGACAAAAATCTAAATTTATTTTACCTGATCTACAAACGGATCGTGTACTTGTAAATACCATTCGGTTACTACACATTCACATCATTACTACTATTAAATAACTTTGCAACGTAAATGCCTTATTTTATCGATTTTCTCAAGAATCGCACAGGTTTTATGAATTAATTCATGAAAATAAATTTCATATTGTAGATCTTTTTCAGACAAATTTCAAGACAATTTACCGTGTTACAAAGGTTACTTTTCTAATTGTTTTAAAATTAAATATTTTTGTATTAATTTAAGAAATGATGTTTGACAAATTAGAAATTAAAACTAATTATGCATGTATTATGAATTATTGCATCTGAAACAGTAAAAGCATGTTTGATTAAATTTAATGTTAATTACATTTATAGTGCTTTAGATTCATTAAAACGAAATGTAATTGCAAACACGTTTAAGTAACCAAATATATTGATGAATTTTTTTTTCAGTCAAATATATTTAATAAAACGAAAGATAGAAATCACTTTAAATTACTTAAAGATAAGAATTATTTTAATTGCAACAGAAATAAAAATAAAATTGTGAAATAATTGTTAAATCTAAGCACTATTAAGTATCATTTTAATATATCGATTTTAAAATATATCGATTATTTTACAGTGAGCTTTTTTTTTAAATGTTAAATTCAATAAATGAATTTCCGAATGATGTCCTTGCAGCTGTCTCCCTGGCTGAGCTTGCCCGCGGATGAAGAGGCTTTTGAACGAACTCAGCAGGGAAGAAGGTGAATTTGCATTCATTTACTTTTTTAAATTCTGTCTAATCTCTTCTCTCAGTGATCCTAGATAAATATTTTTTCCATCCTATGAATAAAGGGGTTTTTAAGGTGCACATTTATGAACGTCTTATTTTTCCGTGGTAGGATGCAAAGTGTGTTCCTTTTGAAAAACGTCGCGTTCATTTACAGTCTATTTGAATGCAATGAGCAAAGGTGTTTTTTTGTTAATATTGAGTGCGTTTCATGGAAATCTTTTCGTCGAAAGTGCTTCTTTTGGCTCCAGAGGACACTGCGAACATATCGTCGTTCATTGAATTCTACAACCTGTTTTTCGACATTGAAATACGTATAGTTGTTTGTTTTTCTCAAATATATATTTGTATCACTATATTTAATAAATGAAAATATAAACATAAGTTTGTACAAAATATAAAAGGACAAGTTGTGTATTTGTAATTGTGTAAGCATTTTGTAAACCCCCCGTTAATTCTGTTAATTAGAGGGACTGCAAAGACACATTTATTCCGATAACACTGTGTAAACAGAATAACCCCTTTTTTTAGACCCAACAAAGTATAGGGTTAAAGACAAACGAATTGGCATTGTTTTACAAAAGCTCCAAATCGATAACATGCAGGAAAAAGTGTGGCTGTTTGAATGACTACAATCAAAGGTTTGTCTGATTATTTATCATTGTTACCCATTATAAACTTATGTATAATATATACGTATATATATTATTACACTCACACTCATACATGCATATATATAAACAAACACAGATTTTGTGCCTAGATTCATTGTTCTTCTCTTCCAACAGATACCGTATATTGGGAGGGGCTCTGAAAATGCTGGCAAAACAGGTTTGTATTACTCATATTCTCACTTCTGGAAATCCAGCTGCTATGTGTGAAGTCAGGATTTAAATGTTTTCAATTGTTTTTTTTAAAATTGTGTTTCTGAGTGGTAAACTCTTTTTGTGCTGTATAATGTAAAAGTTTTAAGTTTAGTACAAGCAGTTCTTCGAATTTTGTGTAGTTAAAAAATTTAATTGTGTAATATTTCATCACTCTCATATTTAAATCTAAAAAAATATATTAATTTTTATTTATTATAATATTTTTTATGTTTATATGCATTCATGAGATGGTAGACAATTAATGTTTTGTGTTATTGTTATAAAAATCTAATGACAAAAACAATGAGATATGTATTCGAATCATGAATCGAAAATTTTCTCGATTGTAGAAAAATTCGGACTGTGGTTTATTTTATTCTTTTATTGTAGCTCAAAAATTTATTATTTTCCACATAAAATAGCACAAATAACTTTTGGCAGACATTGTTATATCCTGAAATACTTCTTCAGCTCTGTTGTTTTCTGGATTGAAAGCCAGAAAAAAAAAAAAAAACTGCCGATTTCTATTAACTCATATGTGATTGCATTTGAATCTGTTCCATAGAGGTCACTGCAAGTCTTAAGGTTTAAGCATTCTAACTTTCATCCCCTCCTACACTAGTCTACATGCAACAACTTGTCCAGGTCTTAAATTTGTAGTTTTATTTATAGTACTACCAATATCTCAAAAATATACTAATGATACAAATACTTCCAATTTAAATATTCGAATTACCTAAAGATAAATTTGAAAGTTTGCATACTTTGGCGTCATTTTCAGGTGAAATGAAAAAAAAAAAAAAAAAAAAAAAAAACCCGGCATCATGAATATCTTTGAAACCTCTTCAGAAACGCCTAATTATTGAACGGTGTATTTAGATAGCATTGTCATTTAAATCAATACTAATCCAAACTAAGTTTTGAATACAATGTGACTACAATCAATACAAAATGAATCATTCCAATCATCTGAATTAATACTAATACTATTGCGATTCCAATCAAATATCACAATTGTAGATTGGGTTCAATACTCAGGAAAAAAATTTAATATTAGGATTTCGTTGTGGCTAAACTTCTAATCCTTATTTTTTTTTTTTTGTGCCTGTGTTCAGATGAAAGGACTGATTCACGGAATCGCTGGATTAGGCGCAGCCAAGGAATGAGAAGCTTTCTTCCAGCGTAGGCCTCAAGTCGAAGTGCCGGCCAGCACGAAGAAGCAACAGATCTTCGCCTTCAATTATTTCTATGCATCGATGATATTTTTTTTTTCAAAATTGTCGCTATGTTGTTTAAATTCTCTCCTGGAAAAATTAAAATAAATAATATTTTTGCGCATAAAAGCTTTGTTGCCGTGTACATTTTTTTTCGCATATTGAACATTACAAAATGAACTGTCGTAAGTTTATGGCTATTTATATCATGAATTTTATAACATAAATATTTATATCTTTCCTAACATTAGCAGACAAATATATTTGTATTATTTTTATAATATTCATTACTTAAAGGCCAGAAAGGAATATTTATATCAGTCCAAAGTTCATAATATATATGCCAAACAGTGATATTTATTTCTATATAAAAATCCTAACATATATATCAGACAATTTATATTAAAATATTATTCGTAACTAGTATGCCGGAAAGAGATATATAATAAAATATTCCTTATATATATATATATTAAATACTTATAAGATACAATATAAGATTTATAGCATATATATAATATATATTTACATCAATATAACATTCATAACATACACGTAAAATATATTTATATGAATATATATTTTATAACATAAATGCCAAACAAAAATTATTTACATCAATACAAAATACACAACATAAATGCCAAACAGAGATATTTATATCAATATATCATTCATTAGACCCTATTCTTAACAATAATTTTTAACGGAAATCTAAAGATCAAAGAAACAGAAATTGTAGATCAGCTGTTTGTTTGATATATGAATATAAAGAAAAAAATGGAATCCATTAAAATGGTAGTTTTTTAATGAAAATGTCATAATATATAATTATATAATTATAGGATTCATAACATAAACATATATGTTTATATCAGTACAAAATACATAATATAAATGCTAAACAGAGATATTTATATCGACATATTCATACTAACAGTGTAACAGGGATATTTTATAACGATATTGCATTCAATTTCAGACATATTGATATTAATATAACATTCATTTGACTACATTCTTAACAGTAACTTTTAACGAAAACCTAAAGAGCGGCGGAACATAAAATATGGTTCGACGACGATTTGTAGGTTGACGGAGCTCCTTGGTTGCTAGGTAACCGTCAGCGCCTTCTTTGCATATGAAAGGGAAGTTACTTTAGCTTTTAGCGCATTGCACTAAAAATAAACAATTAAAATAGGATAATAATATATGGAGAAGATAAGTTTGTTTGTTTTTCAATAAAGTATTTAATAATTATTAATTATAAGTTAATAATTTAAATAATAAACCAAAAGAGGCATTTTAAGAATTACAAACTGAATGTAGTTTGACAGACAACTTAACTAATAAAATAAAAATACTTTCAAAGTTTAATTTAATTCAAAAAAGGGAGTGCAAGTTAAAAAGAACAAAAACGTTTTAGAGCAGTTTGTTAAGAGAGAAAGAAATGGTAACGACGGGGAAATAAAATATGGATCTGCAATTTGTTTCATATATAAAGTTTAAAAAATGGAATTGGTTAGAGTGGTGGATTCATTTTTACTGAAAATGTCACATAGTGTAACAAATTCTAATGAAAGCGAGGTTTAAGCACTTTCATTCAATTAACTTGTGCAATAATTAATTTTTTGCATGATATTTTCAAACATTTAAATCCATATTTTTACATATATCAATATGAGCCTGAATGGTTGAGTGGCTAGCGCTCTGGTGCTCGGTACCACAGGTTCCTGGTTGGAGTCCCGGAGGTGCCATGAATGTTTGTAGGGGTTCGAATCCCCTTTAAGCCGTAAGTCCCCGTCTCATAGGACTGTAAGCACGTCACGCAGCAGAAGTCAGACTTCTACCTACGAGTGCTCCATCACAACAGACGCTGCTTCCTTCCCCTTCTACCATGAGTCCATACGGGTTCGGGGGCTTGGTCTAGATTAAATATCTACCAAGTAGATAACAACAACACTATATCTATCAATATATGTATTGTCATCATGTAATAATCACGATGACATACACAACAATTTTTTTATCTTAGAAATTACTTAAAACAATCTAAAAAAAAAAGACGAAAAAACATTGGCTGATTAAACAAATTATGAAAAACATTAAAAATACATGATCCATCGTTGTGCTGATCCAACGTGGATTCCACAACTATGAGTGCACCCAGTGAATGCCAGGAAAGCATTCCTCAAACCATAGGGCTCCCTTCTCCAGCTTGGATCCTTCTGGCAATTGTAGCAGGGTGTTTGCTTTCAGACGTTTCACGCCGTATATGCCAACGTCCAACTGTCCGATGGAGCATAAAAATGTGATTCATCTGAAAAAGCCACCTGTCGCCACTCTGTGGACATCCAGTTTCGCTACTGGCCTGAAAATTCCAGCCTTCGTCACCGATGAAGAGCAGTCAGCATAGGTGTATTAACCAGACGTCTGCAGCGGAGGTCCATGCGCAGCAACGTTCGCTGAACCGTTCTTGAGGATACACTCTTGGTAGCCCCTCGGTTCATGGGGGAGGGTCAGTTGCTCAACAGTTGCACGTCTATTCGCCCGAACGCATCTCCGTAGCCTTCGTTCGCTTCTATCACCTATAGCACCTTGGTGCACCGCATGTGCCACCCCGCAGATTTTGGATGGTGCCATTTTGTCATGCATGGTAGACTTTTACCACTGCGGCACCCGAAAAGTTCACAAAATTAGCAGTTTCCGAAATGCTTTCACGCTTGGCCCGAAAGCAAATAATCATGGCCTTTTGAACGTCGGAAAATCGCTTTCTGCATTACGCCAACGATTGAAATGCTTTTCTGATGCCCTATGACATCGTTTATATACAATCCTCTGCAATGTGCTGCCACCTGTCTTTTGTGATTGGTTATTTCACGTTGACGTTGAAAATAGGTGATGATCACATTAATGTGGTTAGACTGTGTATAATGACAAAATGACTGCATTGATAATGTAATCAGTTATTAATGAGAATAAATGATGGATTATAAATTAAAATTGTCTTTGAAAACAAACATTTTAGGATTTGAATTCTGTAAATAAAAGAATAATGAAAAATATAGAAAAAAATCATAGTCTTAAACTTCAATTTGTATACTTGAAGTCTTGCCTTGAAGGGATATTGTATTAAAACTGTTTTTAAAACTGCATTCAAAACTCAAACTTTTTGAATATTCTATTTCTTAAATTCGCATTATTTCCGTCAAATTTTGGCCCGAAGGATTAATGAATAAATATTTTTTAGGAAAATACTGCCACATTAAACTTCCTTTTAGTTGCAGGTAAAAAGATGTGCTATAAAAAATTCATGTCCTATAAAAATTTCAATAGTAAAAAATTATTTACTACTGAAAATATTTATTTTCTTTCCGTTTTCACACAACTGATAACGAAGAATTTATACATTGATTTTGAACTATGAAGGTTTTTATTTTTAAAAAAAAATGTTTTTATTTATTTTCTTTTGATTATTGAAGAAACGCTTTTTGTGCTTATTAATTTAATATTGTATTCATCCCTTTTTAAATTCTACCACCAATCAAAACTTAATTTTTATAAATATGAAGTATTTCCTTTAATTGAGCGGGTATTGTGTTAAAATGGTACTTAAAAACCGCATTCAAAAACGTAAATGTTGAAATTCTTCTAATTATCTTTTTATTAAATTCGCATTGTTTCTATCATGTTTCAACTTTAAGGAATCATGAATATATTTCTTATAGGACAAAATTGCCGGATTTCTTGTTACTGACCATGAGTGAAACAGTCCAGCTCGTAAATCGGGCCATTTACCATCCTCCCCGTCAATCAACTGAAATATTATTTGAAGCAGAACTCATTCTCGTTTCTGATACGAATAGGGTAAGGAACCGTGCAAGATGAAATGCAAATGTTTGTTCTTTGTTTGTGGTAAACAAGAAATTCTTATGTCAGGAAAAGCTTTCGTGTACGTCAAACACCAGATTTTCTTAAAAACAGAAGAATGCACCGAGAGAAAGGGAGGTATTGTTTGGTGCTATCAAGTCGCCCCTGTTCAGAGTCATATTTTTGAAAACATGAAATTCTTGATTTGATTGGTAGAGAAAGAAAAGAGCATTGTTTACTATCCAGTATAAAACATCGGCTTCAAAAAGACCCACCATCAAAATCCGAGAAAGTGATTTCCAGTCTATTTCATCTCGTGTTCCGAGCAGCTCTTCCTCACTTTTGGTAAATTCTTTAAAATCTTTTTTCAATTCCTTCTATTAGCTCACACTTTCCCTACATATATTTTGTTCAAATTTTCAATCGTTCATAAAATACTTTTTATACACCCACTCACATTCAAATACATTTTTTTGAACTTGTAGTAGATGATACTTAATGTTAATGCAGACTTTTCAAATATTAATTCAATTTATTAATTAATTTTAGTTTTTTTTTTTTTTTTAAATTTAAGCTGCATATATACAGACACCAATGCTCCAATGCTTGCTTTGTACTGATGCTCCCCTTTCACGAAGCCTTTTTTTTTACTTGATTCTATATTGTATACATTTTAACACCTTTTTTGTGAGTTTGCTTACTTTCATCCTTTAAATACAAAATATTAGAGAGGTTTTGCTTAGCGGAAGCCACCCGCTTTTACTTTTCCCGCTATTTGCCGCATCATCCCACTGCGCATGCGCTCATCAGAAAAGGTAATTTAACGGGCAGCTTAAAAATGAGTTTTTGCATAGCGTCCGCTTTCACTTTTCCATTAAATTAAAACAGTGGCAAAACAAAATCTGAATACGAGGAGTTGAGTGATGATATAGAACTGCAAATACCCATTTCTCGATAAGAAAGATTTAACAAATGTAGATTTTAATCGTTTTTGTCAGAGAACATTTATTATTTTATTAATTATATATTTTTAATACAAAAAAAAATTGCAAAAAATGTATTACATATATGCTTATGCTCCACTTGATAATCTCTATTAATCTTTATGCGACAATCAGGTAGCACGAAATGGTAAAAGTATAAAAACATGCAAGGAATAAGGAAAAATGTAAAAAAAAAAAAAATAACATTTCTATTTGCAGCTGCTTTGTTATGACTAGCATTGTGGTTTTGTTTCAATTTAAACATCTGCTTTTCTCTCCATCTAAAACATCTATTCATTTCGAATAAAGATAGTGCGGAAATAAAAGGTTGATTAAAGTTAATCCCAGTTAAATTATTCCCCCTGAAAATATATAGTTTTACCTTTAGAAGTAAGTAATTTAAATAACGTAATTAAATGTATATACATGTTTACTTAATTACTAAAATTTAATAATTGCTTATTTTTAATTTTGAAAAAAAAATTCTCTGCCATATTTATGCTAATGAAAAATATATTATGCAGATATTTTCAAATTAACTATCTGTCTTTTTGATATTTCAGTTATTTTCCTTTGCTATTTTTTGTAATTCAAAAGGCCATTTAAAATGGATAACCTTTACCTGTAATTTTTAAAATGCTGCATGATTTTATATTCAGATATATATTTAGTAATGCTATATGTTTGTTTAAATTATTAAAAGTATTGCAATTGTAATTGGTTTTAAATACTTTTTTTAATTAAAATATAATATTAAAATAAAATTGTGTTTCTGTTCTTATGAAACAAGACTATTATATACAGATGCTTAGTGGTTTCATTGGTAGTAAGCTTTTACAGGATAATTGTAAAAAATATAAATTGCATCATTAAGAAAAGTAAATTAAATATCCATTCTTTCTAAATTTCTTATCAAGCATTTGCTCATTGAAGATTATACATATAACAATTAAAAAAAAAGTAATAATAAATGTAAATTTAAAATTTTACTTAAAAATTGGTGAACATAATTTCTTTTGATGATTAGAAACAAATGTGCTATGATTGAACATGACTAATTTTAATGTTACTTTATTTTTCATATGTCTAGTTTTAAGAATATATATTGTAAATTTATATTAATTTAAAACAAACAAAAAGTAATTTTTATTTAAAAGTATATTAAAAAGCTATTTGCTATAAATAATTTGTTTTAATTGTTAAAATTCTGATATTAAACTATTTTTTAATTTGATAACTCTTTTTTTTTTATACTAATTAAAAGTACAAAAAAATTTTTCATTTATTAACCTGCTTCTGTTGGTATTTTAATTTTCTATTCCTATTTTGAATTTCATATAATTATTTAAGAAATAATTTGTAAATTATATTTGTTACTATGAAAAAATTAGCATTTTTAATAGTATAATATTTTTAAAAAATAAAATAAACTATATATAAAAGATATCAATTTTTGTGCCCTCCTTTTTTAACTTGATTATATTAGTATGGATTCATTTTTCAGAATAGAACTTTTATATTTTTAAATGAGTTTTACAACTATTAAATAAGTTAATGTACTATTAAATAAGTGCTAAATAAATTTGCTTGTTTATTTTAAAAATTATTCTTTATTTAAAAAAACAACATATAAGAAGAAATATGTTTTTATTCATTTTCATCCTTAACATTAGTTACTTTTTAAAGATTTGATTTAATTTTAAATTTGTCATTTTTTTTTTTTTTGGATTACAACTTTCTGTTTCATTTCTTATAATTTTTCCCTTTTATGGGGACTTTTATAATGGTATAAGAGT
Organism: Caerostris extrusa; assembly: GCA_021605095.1. Lineage (NCBI taxonomy): Eukaryota > Metazoa > Arthropoda > Arachnida > Araneae > Araneidae > Caerostris > Caerostris extrusa. The sequence goes on along the minus strand of BPLR01015019.1, from coordinate 1,885 downwards.
TAATAATTTTTAACTTTAAACTTTAAAAATCTTTCTGTTGTCTGCAAATTAAAAGTTAGGTAGCAATATATAACTGAATCATTACAATTTTCTTGCATGCTTCATGAAATTATTAATTTATTTTATACACCTTTGTAATAAATTGCAAGGGTAAATAAATTTACTATATTATTTCTTAATAAATTTGTTTTGTTTTCTGAGAACATTTTTCTTTATTGAAGGAAATGACATATTGTATGAATCAATTTTAACATTTTCATCATAATTATGTAAAAGATTTTCAAAAATTTTACTAATCTGTTTTTTAAAGTATGTCATGAATTAAAATAAAAATTAAAATTAATTGAATTTAAAATTAATTTAGGTTTCTTAAATCTCTTTCATAGTTGTTGTACATTACAAGAAATGCTCATTTAAAAATATTGCTTCATATAATCTGAAATATTTAAATACAAGAAACTTCCACAAAATTATATGTAAATAATAAGTAATTTAATCAAAATTTTAAAAGTTTACATAAATAAATCTATAAAATACATACATATTTTTAATTAGTAATGAAATTGTTCACTAAAGACATGTCAATACAAAACAAATAGTAACATAGTTCCTAGTAAACAAATACTTTTTTTTTGGCAAATGATTTTTGGTGGTACATTAGTTTATTATTTGACTCAATCTATCATCTATGCCATGAATATGAATATGTAAACAGTGATTATATCATTTAATGTTCTATTCTGAAATTGATACATATTTATATTCTTGAAAAAGCCTGTTAAGGGAATGTAATTTATAAAACAATCAAATTGTGAAAAAATATTTTCTAGTTGTCCTTATCTTTATTATTAAAAATGGTGGAGTGGATGAATTCTCACTCTCCTGTAAATTGAAAAAAAAAAAATATTTTATGCATCTTAAAATTTAATATACATGAATAATCCAAATGATCTTGAATTTGGAATATTATTCAGGGAGGGGGGTATTCTTCTCTGAAATTAATCTCAATGTTTATAGATCAATATACAATAAAAAAATTACAAATTATTCGTAATATAATTCGAATAGAACTGATGAAAGGATAAGGAGTTAAACGTATTAGGAAACGGGATTAACAGAAATTAAAAACTTAATTAAAATAAATTAAATTATTTTTTGGATTAGTCTAGGATCTTGTACTAGAAGAAATGTGTTTAGATGTAATTAAAAAAACCTTTTTATTTATGAGCGGAATCATCAACGAGAAAGATCAACATAGGCACATATACGATCTTCTACGAATCACGAAAGTAAGTTTCCAGTTTATTTTTTATATTAAAAATATTCTATAATGTAGTTTAATATATAAATAATAGTATATTTTATTATATTTAATGCTAATTAATTCTAAAATTCCCATGATAATCTATTAAAAGCTTAATCGATTTTCATTCATATAACATGTTTTGTCTCTGATGATTGAGTATCTATCTAACTACAAAATATATTTATACATACGAGTGAAAATTGATTAAGTTTAAACAGATTATCATGAGAATTTAGACTTAATTAGCATTAAATATAGTTATGTTAAGAAATTAAACTACATTATAGAATATTTTAATACAACAAATAAACTGGAAAAACTTACTTTCGTGATTCGTGGATCGTATATGTGTGTTCGTTGCATCAGCGTTGATGAGTCAGCTGAAGTAAGAAAAAAAGTATTTTTACTTAAGATCAATTGCTCGCACATTTCACATTTTTTTCTTTGTACAAGATCTAGACAAATCTAAAAAATATTTTAATTTATTGAGTTTAAGTATTATAATTTTGAGTTTAGGGAATAGCCCGAAGTCGCACCGTATGAATACGGCGGTTGTGGAACGATATGGGTTTCACTTTT
>BPLR01015018.1:0-27736 GCA_021605095.1 Caerostris extrusa | reverse complement strand
GTTACGTATTGCTCATATGGATCGGGGGCCACCTCACCGTTTCCTAGTTACCAATATAATGTGGTCATATATCATACAGACTGTAAAACAATGCAAAATGTATAGTATGCAATCCGGATAAACATAAACAGATACTAATGTCTTATTAAACCACGTAAATGCATGGTTAAATTACTTAAAACACTTTCTAACATATTGATTTACCTTTACCAATTTCTCTATCTACAGGCATTCTTTTCTATGCATTTTACGCCTACAATACACGAAATGCCAAAGCATTATATAGCAAAGAAATATCAAAAAGAAAATCACGCCAGCTTCATAGTCACCGAAATAATGCACAGCATACCATACAGACTGTAAACAATGCAAAATGTATAGTATGCAATCCATAAAACATAACAACAATAAGTCTTATTAAAAACCACGTAAATGCATGGTTAAATTACTTAAAACACTTAACATATTATTGATTTACCCTTTTACCAATTTCTCTCTATCTACAGGCATATATTCTTTTCTATGCATTTTACGCCTACAATACAATGAAATGCTACATTATATAGCAAGAAATATCAGCAAAGAAAATCACGTTTATTTCATAGTCACTGAAATAATAATGCATTACATACCATACAGACTGTAAAATACAATGCAAAATATATAGTATGCAATCCGATAAACATAAACACCAATGTCTTATTAAACCACAAATGCATACAAATTATTTAAAACACTTCTTAACATATTGATTTACCTTTCACCAATTTCTCTATCTACAGGCATTCTTTTCTATGCATTTACGCCTACAATACACGAAATGCTACATTATATAGCAAGAAATATCAGCAAGAAAATCAGCGTTTAGCTTCATAGTCACCGAAATAATGCATTACATACCATACAGACTGTAAACAATGCAAAATATATAGTATGCAATCCGATAAACATGCAAACACCAACGTCTTTTAAACCACGTAAATGATGTTGCTAAATAACTTAAAAAACTTCTTAACATATTGATTTACCTTTCACCGGCTCTATCTCATATATCTTTCATGCATTTCTACGCCTACAATACACGAAATGCTACATTTTCTATAGCAAGAAATATCAGCAAGAAAATCACGTTTAGCTTCATAGTCAAATTTAGGGCCACGCATTACATACCATACAGACTTCGTAAACAATGCAAAAAATGTATAGTATGCAATCCGGAAATGCCAAACATAAACACCAATGTCTTATTAAACCACGTAAATGCATGGTTCACCATTACAAAACACTTAACATATTGATTTACCTTTCACCAATTTCATATCTACATTCTTTTCATGCAGCCTGGCTTCTGCCAATACACGAAATGCTACATTATATAGCAAGAAATATCAGCAAGAAAATCACGTTTAGCTTCATAGTCACCGAAATAATGCATTACATACCATACAGACTGTAAACAATGCAAAATGTATAGTATGCAACTGATAAACATAAACACCAACGTCTTATTAAACCAGTAAACAAATAAATAACCCTAAAAACACTTCTTAACATATTGATTTACCTTTCGCCAATTTCTTCCATTCCACAGGTATTTTTTCATGCATTTTACGCCTACACACACGAAATGCCGTTATGGTATAACAAGAAAATCACGTTTAGCTCATAGTCACGAAATAATGCGCATTACATACCTTCATACAGACTGTAAACAATGCAAAAATATATAGTATGCAATCCGATAAAGCCATAAACACCAATGTCTTATTAAACCAATGTAAATGCACAAGCTAAATTACTTAAAACACTTCTTAACATATTGATTTACCTTTCACCACTCCTCTTCATCAACCACAGGCATTCTTTTTCTATGACATTTACGCCTGTACAATACAACAATTTGAAATGCCACATTATATAGCAAGAAATATCAGCAAGAAAATCACGTTTAGCTTCATAGTCACTGAAATAATGCATTACATACCATACAGACTGTAAACAATGCAAAATATATAGTATGCAATCCGATAAACATAAAATGTACTAACGTCTTTAAACCACGTAAATTTGATGGTTAAATAACTTAAAAATCTCTTAACATAATGATTTACCTTTCACCAAATTTCTCTGTTCATAATACTCTTTTCTATGCATTTTTACGCCTATTAAATACACAAAATGCTACATTATAAAAAAAGAAATATCAGCAAAAGAAAAATCACGTTTAGCTTCATAGTCACTGAAATAATGCATTACATACCATACAGACTGTAAAACAATGCAAAATGTATAGTATGCAATCCGATAAAACATAAACACCAATGTCTTATTAAAAACCACGTAAATGCATGGTTAAATTACTTTTAAAAACACTTCTTAACATATTGATTTACCTTTCACCGAATTCTCTATCTACAGGCATTCTTTTTCTATGCATTTTACGCCTACAATAATAATAAAATGCTACATTATATAGCAAGAAATATCAGCAAGAAAATCACGTTTAGCTTCATAGTCACTGAATAATGCATTACATACCATACAGACTATTAAAACAATGCAAAATGTATAGTATGCAATCCGATAAATTATAAACACCAACGTCTTATTAAACCACGTAAATGAAGGTTAAATAAATTAAAACACTTCTTAACATATTGATTTACCTTTCGCCAATTTCTCTATCTACAGGCATTCTTTTCTATGCATTTTACGCCTACAATACACGAAATGCTACAGGTATAACAAGAAAATCACGTTTAGCTTCATAGTCACTGAAATAATGCATTACATACCATACAGACTGTAAAACAATGCAAAAAATATAGTATGCAATCCGATAAACATAAACACCAACGTCTTTTTAAACCACGTAAATGATGGTTAAATAACTTAAAAAACTTCTTAACATATTGATTTACCTTTTACCAATTTCTCTATCTACAGGCATTCTTTTCTAAGCATTTTACACCTACAATACACGAAATGCTACATGCATAGCAAGAAAATCACGTTTAGCTTAATTCGGAAATCCATTGATGAATTAAATCAGCTTTGAATACTAGGATTTTCAATACTACGTATTCGTATGTTACGTCACTCAATTTCAACATCTCTTTTGATGGTCATTCCTACGGCTTCAGAATCAGTCTTTATGAATTACTTAACATAAAGACTGTAAAAATAATGTAAAATATGTAGTATATGTCCGATAAACATAAAACCAATGTCTTACTAAGCCACTAAAAACGGGGTTAAATAAACGTGGCTCTTATTAACAACTTTCACAAAATACTGAGGGAAAAGAAATTGTCTTGATATAAACTGGTTAACTTAAATCTTACTTAATTTCTCTATCTGCAGGGATTTTTTTTAAATATTTTATGCTTAAAATACGTGAAATCCAACAGAAATTGCATGCAAATTGCGTTAAACCTAATTCTGTAAACAATCGATGAATTAAATCAGTTTTGAAATATAGGATTTTCAATCCTATATGTTCATCTGTTATCTGTTAGGTTGTCAAGCACTGCAAAATGTATAGTATGCAACCTGATAAACATAAACACCAACGCATTTTTAAGTCATCTAATAACATTGTTAATTAGTAAATAACTTAAAACTTAGCTTCATATGCCACTAATTATTGAGTGAAAGAAAAATAAAAATAAAAATAAACATTATCTTGATTTAAACTGTTTTACTTAACTCTTACTCAATTTCTCCATCTACAAGATTCCTCTTCTAGAAATTTTATGCCTACACTACACGAAATCCTCAAGGAATTGCATGCAAATTGCGTTAAACCTAATTCGGAAAACCGTCGATGAATCAAATCCTAAGTTAAAGACTCTTAAATTCGATTTCCTTTGGACAAGATTTAAAGGACAAAGGTCAAGCTTTCGAAGAGGGATTTGCTTAACAACAACTGAGATCAACTTCAGAAAAATGGAAAGTTTTCCTTTCGAATTCGATTAGGCTTAAGGCTCGAGCGCAATACATCACCAACTCAATTAAATGGACTCCCCCCTAATTTTTTTTTCTCTGTTTTATCTTTTTTTTTTTGCAAACAAGGCAATCTGCTCTCTTTTGCGAAAAGGTTGAAATTAAGTTTTTATTTTGATCAATAATTGTCTTCAAAATTTCCCCTGGAGTCGCTTCTGGGTTTAGAAGATGCAAATCAAATTTTTCCGAGTTGGAGAGAAGTGGTTATTATCTCTCGAGCAAAGAAGAAGAATTGCAGACGACAATTTGGATGAGTTTAGATGTTTATGAGAAACTTCTGTGTTTCAGATTAGCGGTATATGTCATAGTATATAAATGTTTTTGAATAAATAACCAAGATTTATAGAAAAAAGCATTAACACATGGATTGACAAACAGAAATCGTAATATAAATCACTTATTAAATATAATATAATCTAAAATTTGGAACCTAAATTATTTATCCTTAAAATTCATTTTTGATTAAATAATTATAAATATTATTAAATAAATTAAGAATGGCAATACAATATTCGCTTAAATAAGAACATTCAAATTAACTGTCGAATATATATTCATATATATAATTTAAATAATAATATTCAAATTTTTAAGTAAGAATATTCAGATAGTTGAAATAAGAATATTCAAATACTTCAGTAAGTATATTCAAATATTTAAGTAAAATAATTCTAATATTTAAATAAGAGTATTCAACTTAATATTTGAATAATCTTATAAATATAAGAATATTCAAATATTTAAATAAGAATATTAAAATTTATAACTATATAATGGGTCGAAGAAGAAGAAGAATTTGCAGACGACAATTTGGATGAGTTTAGATGTTTATGAGAAACGTCTGTATTTTAGATTAATGGAATATATGTCATAAGATTTAAATGTTCTACAAAAAATAACCAAGATTTATATAAAAAAATTGTTAGCTCTTCTAAGTAAGATTTATACATAATAATAAGAATAATGAGCAAAAGTTAATTTGTAAAAAAAAATCAGAGGTAAATATTTTATTTAAGATAAATTTATACAATTCGAATTTATCGACATATAGAAATAGTAATGTTAAGTGCTTATTAAATATACTATAATATTAAATTTTGAGAAGCAAATTATTTATCAAATAATTATTTATCAATTTTCATTAAATCATGATAAAGATTTTTAAACAAATTTCACAAGACAATACAATATACTTTTAAATAAGAATATTCAAATAATTAAGTAAGAATATTCAAATAATTAAGTAAGAATATTCAAATAGTTAAATAAAAATATTTAAACATTTAAATAAAAATATTCAAATAAAGTAATAATATTCAAATATTTAAATAAGAATATTAAAATATTTAAATAAAAATATTCAAATATTTAGGTAAGAATATTCAAATAGTTAAATAAGAGTATTCAGCTTAATATTTGAATAATCTTACTTAAATATAAGAATATTCAAATATTTAAATAAGAATATTCAAAATTTAAATAACAATATTCAAAATTCAAATAAGAATATTCAAATTTATAACTATCGAATGGGACGAAGAAGAACAAGAATTGCAGACGACAATTTGAATGAGTTTAGATGTTTTTGAGAAACGTCTGTATTTCAGATTAACGTAGTATGCAATAGGATTTAAATGCTTTTCAGTAAATAACCAAGATTTATTGAAAAAATTATTAGATTTTCTAAATAAGGTTTAATAGATAATAATAATAATAATCTAAGTTAAATAAATAAAAAGTTAATTTGTAAAAAAGAAAAAAAAAAAATCAGCGGTACACAGTATTTTATTTAAAATAAATTTATTCGAATTCGAATTTATCGACAAATATAAACATAAATTATAATAATAATCGTTTATTAAATATAATATAATATAAAATTTTGGAAACCAAATTATTTATCCATAGAATTCATTTATGATTAAATATTTATAAAGATTATTAAACAAACTCAGTGTGACAATACAATATACACACTTAAATAAGAATATTCAAATATTTAAATAAGAATATTCTCATATTTAAAAAATAAGAATATTCAAATATTTAAATAAAAATATTCAAATATTTAAATAAGAATATTCTCATATTTAAGTAAGAATATTCAAATATTTAAATAAGAATATTCAAATATTTAAGTAAAAATATTTAAATATTTAAAAAATAAGAATATCAAAATATTTAAATAAGAATATTCAAATATTTAAATATTTAAATAAGAATATCCAAAATATTTAAATAAGAATATTCAAATATTTAAATATTTAAATAAGAATATCCAAAATATTTAAATAAGAATATTCATACATTTAAAAAAAATATTCAAATGTTTAAGTATGAATATTCATATATTTAAATAAGAATATTCAAATATTTAAGTAAAAATATTTAGATATTTATAAAAAGAAAATTCACATATTTAAATAAGACAATTCAAATTTATAAATGCCGAATGCATATTTATAGATATAATTTAATATATCGGCTGCAATATATGTCATGTATAGATGTAAATAAATATTATACTATCCATTTTTTTCATTCTTAAATAAATATACACATTAATTATTTAAAATATAATATTTGATCCCTAGTCGTCTTTAAAATTTTCTTTTAGAATGTCACTTCTAAGCTTAAAACATAAATTTTGTTTTTATGAAGAGAAGATAAGCGTTCATAATTAACTATTTGACAGTATTCGAACCGCCTTGGCCTTCCATGGACTGTTGCGCCAATGAAGACTTATCACAGAAATTACCATTATTTGCCCACTTTCTTTTTTTCTTTCATCCACACTTCCACCCTCGTACCTAGGCTGTGTTACCCCCCCCGCGCGTACCAATTAGAAAGTTGAAATATACAATGCACTTAAATAAGAATATTCAAATAAGTAAGAATATTCAAATATTTAAATAAGAATATTCAAATATTTAAATAATAATATTCAAATATTTAAATAAAAATATTCAAATATTTAAGTAAGAATATTCAAATAGTTAAATAAGAGTATTCAGCTTAATATTTGAATAATCTTACTTAAATATAAGAATATTCAAATATTTAAATAAGAATATTCAAAATTCAAATAAAGAATATTCAAATTTATAATTATCGAATATGGCGAAGAAGAACAAGAATTGCAGACGACAATTTGGGTGAGTTTAGTTGTTTGTGAGAAACGTCTGTATTTCAGATTAACGTAGTATGCCGTAGGATTTAAATGCTTTTCAGTAAATAACCAAGATTTATTGAAAAAAATTATTAGATTTTCTAAATAAGGTTTCATAGGTAATAATCATAATAATCTAAATTAAATAAATAAAAAGTTAATTTTTAAAAAAGAAAAAAAAAATCAGCGGTACACAGTATTTTATTTAAAATAAATTTATTCGAATTCGAATTTATCGACAAACATAAACATAAATTATAATATTAATCGTTTATTAAATATAATATAATATAAAATTTTGGAAAACAAATTATTTATCCATAGAATTTATTTATGATTAAATATTTATAAAGATTATTAAACAAACTCAGTGCGACAATTCAATATACACTTAAATAAGAATATTCAAATATTTAAATAAGAATATTCTCATATTTAAGTAAGAATATTCAAATATTTAAATAAAAATATTTAAATATTTAAATAAGAATAATCATATATTTAATAAAAATATTCAAATGTTTAAGTATGAATATTCATATATTTAAATAAAAATCCCAATTCAGAATATTAATAAATGTAAATGATTAAATATTCTTTCAGTTTGTCTATTTTCTATTTTTTTTTTTTTTTTTTTTTTTTTGGCAATTTATGAAAATGAATTAATTTTTGTATGATATTTATTCAAATTTTTTCTAATACCTTATTTATTTGTATAACTTTAATTTATGTGTTATTGAACTTAATTTTAATGTGGTGAAATTTCAAAAATAGATTTAAAATAGATGAAGAATTTTAAATTTTTAGAAAACTCTTGGTTTTTATTATGTGTTACATGTTAAGTATTTGGCATTTTCGAAAGCTTTAAAAGACTCTAACTGTCCAAATATATTTCGAAATTCGCCAAATCGGCGCTATTTTAGCATTATAATAACTACAGTATATAATTGGAGTATTATTTTATTATTGGCAAATTATTATATAATTATTAATTGAAAAGATTAAAAAGACATTAACTAACAAAACGAAAATAATTTAAAAAGCAACACTAATAAAAGCTTTAAGAAAACCTCCTATTCAAATATATTTCGAAATTCGCCAAATTGGCAGCATTTTATTAATTACAGTATATTCTTGGCGTATTATTTTATTGTTGGAAAATTATTATAAAACTATAAATTTACAATTAAGACTAAAATATTATTAAAATACATTAACTAACAAAACGAAAATAATGTGAAAACAACAATAATAACTTACATCAAGTGTATTATACATTTTTGTTTTTTAAGGTCGTGTTTAAGAGAAATTTTTTTCGGGCCACACTTAAGAATACATTGATTCTAGCAACAAATATTTTGCTTAGTAATTATTATATAATGCAAATTTTTTTATTGTTTGTATGCGGTGTTGTTTGTAAAAATAGAAGTGCTGGTAAAAGTCATAACTTGTTAATTTTCGGCCAGGAGTATCGATGCGAAACGCGTTAACACAATCGCTATCAAATCTCCTCTTTTCTGAAAGCAGTGTAGACTACAACCGTGCCCACAACGGATTCGAGCCCTTTTTGCAAGATAGCTGCGCATATTGCCATTGCGGCCTGATAGCCAATTGGTTAGCGTTCTGGCCTTTGGTACCACAGGTTCAGGTTCGAATCCTGGCAGGGGCATGGATGTTTGTATGTGGTTCCTGGTCTAATTAGCATAAAGTGAGCCTAAAATGACCGTAGAGCTACAAACCAAACCAAACCACGTTGTTATTAAGCCGCTAGCTGCACATTATTAGCATATTCATCAATGTTTTTTTTCTAATGCCGCTGGCAAACACTTAGACAACTTGGTCTTGAATGCCTTAAAAGCAGTGCGGCACAGACGTTACTCATTTTTGCATTACCCAGGAGGTGCGTGTAACTTGAAGATACGGACGCAGAGTAACAATGCCCCCGCAATGCTCTACGATCCTATTAGGACTGGGACCTACGGTTTTAAAGTCAATTCCTAACGACTACAAACATCCATGGCACCGCCGGACTCGAACCCGAAAACTGTGGTACCGAGCGCCAGAGCGCTTCGGCCATTCAGGCCCATATTCATCAACGTCAAGCGACACATTAAAGAATGAAATCAAACTATTGAAATTTAAATGTTTAAGTGGAATCATAATTATGATTTATATAGAGTTCCAATTGTGTTAGTATTTTTTTTTAAATAATCATCATCAGCAGCAGTAGAGCAACAGTCCCATGCTGGCCCAGGACCGTCTGCCTACTATCAGATTTCAAAAAAAAGAGGCATGTTTTTGATGTTTGAGAGATGTTTTGGGGGTAGGGTTGTCAGCCCTACGCCCAATGATATGGAGTCATCTTTAACTGGGACATAAGGTTTAAAGTGGGCTCCGAACCACTACAAACAACCATGCCACCGCCAGAACTAGAACCAGAGACCACGGGGTAGGGTTGTCAGCCCAACACTCTACATATTAGTATCGTACTACTTATTATAATATAAATATAAAAATATTATTATTATAAATAATAAAACAATAATAACTTAGATAACTAAATAAATAATTAAATAATTAACAATAACAACTTATAAATTATTATTTACTCTACATATACGACGCTCGTCATATTATACCGGAACTAAGGTTTAAAATGGATTCCTAACACTACAAATAGCCATAACACCACCACAAGGACTCGAAGCCGAAACCTGTGGCACCGAATGCAAGAGCGCTAGTCACTTAGCCATCAGGCCCCCTTTTCTAAAAATAATATAAACAAATATTGCTTCAACGTTATCATTTGTGTAAATAAAATTAACTCTCATACATATTAATTTATAACTCAGAGTAGAAGTCATAATAAAACTATTTCTGTTAAAATGTGCTATGTTATGTTAATTAACTAAAAAAAAAAAAAGTACTGAACTTATGTTTTCTTAAACAATTAAATGTTTACTCAAAGATCACAAAACAACAAACACAACCCACTAAATATTTATGAAATTCCGTTAGCGGGTATGCATTCGATTTTCTGAAAAGGGCAATTACCATCTCTCCAGATACCAGTAGCAACTCCAGTGTTTGAGTCAATTACTACCAGACTTTTTTTCCATTAGCATTGTAATTCAACAAAAGTCCTTTTTACAAAAGGAGTCCCCCCCTTTACTATTAATAGGTCTCGGCTATTTATAAATCAAGTTATTTCCATAAAGAAATGCTGATTGGAGTAGCAAAAGAGTAAATTTTTCCGATAATCATGTAGTCATAAATTTTCTTTTCCGTTATTTCTCCTTCTTAATGCCCTGAAAGACAAAAATGTTCGATTCCATTTTTAGCCCGAACATTTAGCGAGTCGAGTAAATTGATTGTGAAGATCGATTATTTGCAGGTAGTAGGGCCAATGGAGCATCTGTTTCAGTATAGATACAGTTCGCAGTTGAGTATATAAAATGTGTTGGATTGGGAGGAATTATAGCGGAAATTTATGGGGCTTTCTTGGATGACGCTTGCTTTGCTAAGTAATTGTTTTGCTGGTAAAAAATTTATAGATCAGAATTCACCTAGTAAACACTTATTAAGTAATATTATAAAGAAAAAAAACCATTTCTCTATACATAAAACTTAGAAATTTAAATGTTAATTTAAGCGTAAAACGCAAAAACAACAAAAACTAGAAGTTCCATTATTTCATTTTGTTATGTTGTTTCTTAATCCACTTGGTAGACAGCAACATCAAGAGCAAGAATACGAATCAGTGTGGTCTCATAGTTGAAGGGAAAGAGGGCAGCTTCTGTTGTGATGGAGCACCTGTAGATAGAAGTCTGACTTTGCTTCGTGACGCTGATTTGTTGTCAGCCCTAAGCCCGAAAATCATATGCGACCGGGACCTATCGGGATATAAGCTTAAAGCGTATTCCGAAACACTACAATCATCCATGGTACCACTGGGACTCGACTCCGAAACCTATGACACCTAATGTCATTAGTCTCTCGGCCATCAGGCCCCTTTTTAAAAATAATATAAGCAAATATTGCTTCAACGTTATCATTTGTTTAAATAAAAATTCTCTCACATATATTAATTTAATTAATAAAACATCTGTTCAATACTATTCCTGTTAAAAAGTGCTATGTTAATTACTTAAAAAGAAAAATATTGAACCTATGTTTTCTTAAACAATTAAATGTTTACTCAAAGACCCCAAAACAACAAACACAACCCACTAAATATTTATGAAATTCCGTTAGCGGGTATGCATTCGATTTTCTGAAAAAGGGCAATTACCATCTCTCCAGATACCAGTAGCAACTCCAGTGTTTGAGTCAATTACTACCAGACTTTTTTTCCATTAGCATTGTAATTCAACAAAGTCCTTTTTTTTAAAAAAGGAGTCCCCCCTTTTACTATTAATAGGTCTCGGCTATTTATAAATCAAGTTATTTCCATAAAGAAATGCTGATTGGAGTAGCAAAAAGTAAATTTTTCCGATAATCATGTAGTCATAAATTTTCTTTTCCGTTATTTCTCCTTCTTAATGTGCCCTCAAAGAACAAAAATGTTCGATTCCATTTTTAGCTCGAACATTTAGTGAGTCGAGTAAATTGATTGTGAAGATCGATTATTTGCAGGTAGTAGGGCAGCAGCTGTTTCAGTATAGATACAGTCACAGTTGAGTATATACAATGTGTTGGACTGGGATGAATTACGGCGGGAAATTTACGGGAGCTTTCTTGGATGACGCTCGTGTTGCTAAATAATTCATTTTTCATGAGAGGTTTTTCAGGTAAACAATTTAAAGATCAGAATGTGCTTAATAAATATTTATCTATATTATAAAGGAAAAAAAAACCCTATCTCTCTGTACATAAATTTAGAGGCCTGATGGCCGAGTGACTAGAGCTGAGGTTCTCAGTATTACAAGTTTAGGGTTCGTCCCGGTGGTGCCATTGATGATTGTAGTGATTCCAATTTAAGCCGTAGGTCTCGGTCTCATATGACCATAGAGAGCCACAGAGCCAAATTAAACTTCTCACCACATCTATCCCAAACTGTAAAGGGGCAACTCTTCTCTAGGCACAGTGGTGTGGGGTAGTAGTAGTGTAGATAAACTTAGAGATTTGTCTGTTAATTTAAAAGAAAAACTGTAATTATTAAACCGCTCCATTATTTCTTTTGCTGTTGTTTTTTGTTCTTATCCCACTTGGTAGACAGCAACATCTAGACCAGGTCCACGAACCCGTGTGATTTCATGGTCGAAGGGAAAGAGGACAGCTTCTGTTGCGATGCAGCAACCGTAGGTAGAAGTCTGACTTGGCTTCGTGATTCTGACTTGTTGTCAACTCTACGCCCAGTATATTAGTCTGGGACCTACGGCTTAAAGCGTATTCCGAACCACTGCAAACATCCATGGCACCGCCGAGTGAGGAATTTAAATTTCCATAACATTAAGGAATTTAATTCAAATATTATCTTGATATATAACAATAAAGGCATCACTCTGTTGACAATTTTAATTAACCATCCAACCTGGCATCATAGAAACGTAAAGAGAGTCTTTTATTCCCGATCTAACAGCGACTTTAATACTCCTTCAGATTAAAATCCCCAATATCTCATCGAGCGTAAACGGGGGTGGACGAAGGGGGGGTGGGGGGGTGGAAGATTGTGCTAAAATGCATTTTAACAGTCGGCCGGGGTCTTAATCCGTCCTTTGCGCAATCATATCTCCAAAGATCGTGACCCGTTTTACCCGGGTGCGGCTAATGCTAATGCAGTTAATACCCTGGCCATGTTCTGTACATTAGGCACCAAGGAGTGCTTCGTGGAAAAGATCGCAGAGTAAGCCGTAGGGGAAGTGTACGTTTAATTGAGTACGGAGAACTTACTTGACTTGCTGCAAATGTTTTTATGGCATTTCCCATTAACAGTTGTGCAAAACGTCACGCAGCATTGAAAATTCATATTGGAATGGAAGTAAAGTATTGGAAAATATTATCTACAATGGAATTGTTATCTTACATTATTGTGTATTCGAAATTATTATTTGCAATGGAATAGCTATTATTCATTATTGTGTATTCGAAATTATTATTTACAATGGAATAGTTATATTCATTATTCTGTTTTGGAAATTATTATTCATTATTCTGTATTGGAAATTATTATCTCCATTGTCATTCAAGTCCTTCTATTAGCTCACACTCTCCCCTATATATATCTTGTTCAAATTTTCAATCGTTCATAAAATATTTTTAATTCATCCACTCAAGTTCAAATACATTTTTTTAACTTGTAGTGGATGACACTGATTTTAATACAGTTTTTTTCAATCATTGATACAATAATTAAATTTAATTGATTAATTTTAGTTTTTTTATTTAGATTTAGATTGCATATATCTACCAACAGATGGCGCCAGATAAACTTAATGAATAAAAAATTATTTATAAAGGACTTTCTGCAATATAGTGAAAAAAACAGGAATTGACTTAAATTTTTTTTTTTATATGCTTGTTTTTATTGTTGGAATAATTAACAATAATTACCTCAAATGGAATTATCATTATGTATTATTTTGTATTGAAATTATTTTCTCCAATGGAATATAAGGCATTATTGTGTATTGGAAACTATTATCTCCACTGTAATTATTATTGTTATGTATTGGAAATAATTACTTCAAATGGGATTATTATTATGTATTTTGTATTGAAATTTATTATCTCCAATGGAGGTGTTATTATGCATTCTTGTATATTGGAAATTATTATCTAAAATGGAATTGTTATTATATATTATTGTGTTTTAGAAATTGTTATCTAAAATGGAATTGTTATTATGTATTATTGTGTTTTAGAAATTGTTATCTAAATAACTTGATTGTAATTATTATTATGTATTATTGTGTATTGGAAAAAAGTATCTACAATTGTTGTTTTATTATGTATTATTGTGTATTGAAATTGTTATCTACAATAACTTTATTGTAATTATTTATTATGTATTATTGTGTTTTAGAAATTATTATCTACAATAACTTGATTGTAATTATTATTACGTATTATTGTGTATTGGAAATTAGTATCTCCAATGGAATTGTTCTCTTGCATTATTGTGTATAGGAAGTTATTACGTACATTGCAATTGTTATTGTTGTGTATTGGAAATATTTATCTCAAATGGAATTGTTATTATGTATTATTGTGTATTGAAAATTATTATCTACAATGGAATTGTTATTATGCATTGTTGTGCATTTGAAATTATTGTCTTCAATGGAATTATTATCATGCATTAGAAATTATCTTTAATGGAACTGTTATTATGCATTATTGTGTATTGAAAATTATTATCTCCAATGGAGATGCTATTATGCAGTATTGTGTATTGGAAGTTGTTATCATTGGAATTATTATTATGCATAAGAAATTATGATCTTCAATGTAATTGTTATTATGTATTGGAAATGATTATCTATAATGGAATTGTTATTATATATTGGAAATTATAATCTCCATTATAATTGTTATTATGTATTGAAAATTATTGTTATCAATAAATGCATTGTAACTTATCTCTAATGGAATTGTTATCTAGAAAACAACATCTAGACAAATTCCGAGAACAAGTGTGTTCTTATGGAAGGAGGGAAGAAGTCAGCTTCTGTTGCGATAGAGCACTCGTAGGTAGAAGTCTGACTTCTACTGCATGTTGCTGAAGAAAGAGAGCAGTGCCTTCTGGGAGGATTTTAGGGGAACTACCTCATATTTGCGTATGGTATGGGGAAAATCCAGAAAACTTCCACCAGGTAATACGGCTCACGAGGCAAGATGCTGAACATCACAAGCGCCATTGAGCCTCGTCGTTTTTTGAAACAGTGTCTACAACAAAGCCGCCAGTGAATTGAACCTCCGATCTAATGCTCAGCAGCGGCGTTAATTGCCACTGAGGCACGAGATGGTCTATTAATATTTATGACTAAAATTAACGTACAAATAATATCATCATCACATATTATACTTAGAAATTTGAAGTAAAAGGGACCTTTACACTTACACGAGTCCCGGCGGTGCCACAGATAATTGTAGTGGTTCGAATCCACTTTTAAACCGTAGGTCCTGTTTAAGATGACTGTAGTTGGGCATATGGCTGGCAACCCTAACCCGTAAAAAAAAATCCGTCCTGATCTGCCGGTAGGTGAACGAACTTGGCCCACCTTGGTAGCTGCTGACCACAGAATATGTAACAGTTGTTAAGATTTCCTTTTAATTTCAACGAATATAAATTTATTCTCACAAAATTTCTGACTTAAATATTCTATTTATTTTTTAAAATAAAATCACCAACTCGTCCAAAATTACATAAATGTCTCTGATAAATTTAGAAAAAGTACAGAAATGAATGTGCATTTAATGTAAGTAAACTTCGTTGAATTCCGTTTTTATATTTTTGAAATAATATTAAATCTTCGTAATCAATTTTACCCAACTAGCAAATCCTTTAAAAAATTTTATTGTCGCTCAGACCTTTTAATCCTAATTCAAAATAAATTAAATTAACCTCAATAAATAACCCTCTACTTGAAATGTACTCTAAAATTCCTCCCCCTTTCAAAGCAAAGATTTTAAAATTAAAAAGCATTTATTAAACTCTTCCCATAGACTT
Organism: Caerostris extrusa; assembly: GCA_021605095.1. Taxonomy (NCBI): domain Eukaryota; kingdom Metazoa; phylum Arthropoda; class Arachnida; order Araneae; family Araneidae; genus Caerostris; species Caerostris extrusa. Next base: position 11,891 of record BPLR01015018.1, on the reverse strand, counting down.
TAAACGAAGAGATGCTCTCAGACCAAATTAAATTAAACTCTTAATGTTAAGCAGAACTTGCAATCTTTTGTCCCACCAAAACATCGTTAAATCCACACCGGCATGTTTAAATCGAATTACAATATGGGAAGCGTGGCTGATGAGACGCTGTTAGCATAAACTTCGCTTTAAATAAACCACAAACATCCCTTCCATCCCACCTACAGCCAATTAGCTCTCGAGATTTAATACCTGAGACGTAATAGTTAAAGTCACAGTGAAAAGTCGGGTGGGTTTTGAGGGGTGAACCTCTCTTCTTCGCTAACGAGATCAGCGAGCAGAAGTCGGCATTCTTATTTTCTGTCGTTTAATTTGAAGTTTAATTAAGAAACATTGATTATAAGTATTTGTTGTCTGAAAAGATGCAGAAAAAAACATTTTATATTCACTAGTACACTTAAAAATGAGACTGCTTCTTAGTTAGTTATTTGTCTACCGTGTAATAAATAATCTGGTTCTTCAATAAGACAGATGGAAAATTTTACCCAGAACCAAATTCAATAAACGACTTTTAATATACAAATGTAACGCTAGCTAATGTAAATATAGCTAATACTATGAACTACCATAATAAACTATTTTAAAAATAGTTTATTTATTTAAACTGATATAATAAACTATTTTAAACTGATTGTTTTGTCGCTCTACTGCCATTTTTGGCAGTCTATGGCTAATTAGACTGGCATCTACAGTGTATACTATTAATATTACTAATTAAACAGACAATCTACAGCGTATACTACTAATACTATTAATTAGAAGGGCACCTACAGTGTATACTACTAATTAGACTAGCACTTATAGTGTATACTACTAATTATACCGGCACGTATAGTGAATACACTTTGAGTGTACTACTACCTTAAAGTGTATTTTAAACCACTAACAAACATCCAAGTCATTGCCAGGATTCGTACCTGAAGCATGTGGCACGAAGGGCCAGAACCTTTGCCGTTTGTAAATGAGAAAACTTAGACAGTTGTCTTTGATGCCTTAAGGCAAGCGATGTGCAGACATTACTCACTTAGCACTACCCAGGAGATGCGTGTAGCTTGAAAATAATCTATGGATGCGGATCATGTTAGATCGGGTTCTACAGTTTATAATAGATTCATGGCGGCGCCAAGATTCGAACCAGAAACCTGTGGTATCGAGCGCCAGAGCGCTAGAGACTCGACCATCAGGCCCCATATTAATAATATAATAGTTATGTAAATGGTTATGTTATGTTTATGATAAATTTAGTTTATCTTAACTTAAAAAGTACCAAACAGAATATACATTTAGTGCAAGTAACCATAGTTAAATTCCTTTTTTATATTTTCGGAATAATATTAAATCTTCCTAATCAATTTTACCAAACTAGCAAATTGCTTTAAAAATTTTATTGTCGCTCGGAACTTTTAATCCTAATTCAAAATAAATTAAATTAACCTCAATAAATAACCCTCTACTTGAAATGCACTCGCTGCTCTTAAATTCCTCCCCTTTCAAAGCAAAGATTTTAAAATTAAAAAGCATTTATTAAACTCTTCCCATAGACTTTAAAACAAGGGAGGCTCTCAGACCAAATTCAATTAAACTCTTAATGCTAAGCAGAACTTGCAATCTTTTGTCCCTCAAAACATCGTAAAATCCACACCGGCATGTTTAAATCGAATTACAATATGGGAAGCGTGGCTAATGAGACGCTGTTAGCATAAACTTCGCCTTAAATAAACCACAAACATCCCTTCCATCCCACCTACAGCCAATTAGCTCTCCAGATTTAATACCTGAGACGTAATAGTTAAAGTCACAGCGAAAAATTGGGTGGATTTTGAGGGGTGAACCCTTCTTCTTCGCTAACGACATCAGCGAGCAGAAGTCGGCATTCTTATTTTGATGCATTTAATTTGAAGTTTAATTAAGAAACATCGATTGCAAGTACTTGTTGTCTGAGAAGTTGCAGAAAAAAGACATTTTAATATTCAACCAAATTTTTATATTCACTAATACACTTAAAAATGAGACAGTTTCTTAATTATTTATTTGTCTACAATGAATTAAATAATCTGGTTCTTCAATAAGACACATGGAAAATTTTATCCAGAGCGAAATTCAATAAACGACTTTTAATATACAAATGTATAACTAATATTATTTTAAACTATTTGTTATGTCACTATACGGTCGTTTTATGGAAACTTTAGGCTAATTAGACCGGGACCTACAGTATAATGGATTCCAAACCACGAAAAACACCCATGCCACCACCAAGATTCAAACCAGAAGACTATGGTACCAGAGCGCTAGCCATTTGGCCATCAGGCCGCTTGTGTGTCGCTGAAGAACGAAGGCAATGCTTTTCGGGAGGATCTTTAGGAAAAACTACCCAACATTTCCGTATCGTAGGGAGAAAACCCGGAAAACTCCCACCAGGTATTTCGACGAGGTAAACGGGGCAAGATGCTGAACAACACAAATGCTATGGACATCGTTTAGAACAAAGCCGCCAGTGGATTGAATCTCTTCCATATTGCTCACCATGCAATATTCTGTTAATTTACTAAAATAAAATCAACAAGCTATTTCAAAGTTACATAAATTACCTGATAAACTTAGTTATCCTTTCTTAAACAGCACCGAACAGAACATACTCTTCAAGTAAATAATATCTTCGAATTGAATTTTTATATTCTCAAAATGATATTAAATCTTCCTAATCAATTCCACCAAACAAGCAAATTCGTATAAACTCAGACCTTTTAATCCTAATTCAAAATAAATTAAATCAACCTCAATAAATAACCCTCTACTCGAAATGCACTCGCTGCTCTAAAAGTCCTCTCCTTTCAAAGCAAAGATTTTAAAACTAAAAAGCATTTATTAAACTCTTCCCATAGACTTTAAATGAAGAGATGCTCTCAGACCAAATTCAATTAAACTCTTAATGCTAAGCAGAACTTGCAATCTTTTGTCCCTCCAAAACATCGTAAAATCCACACCGGCATGTTTAAATCGAATTACAATATGGGAAGCGTGGCTAATGAGACGCTGTTAGCATAAACTTCGCCTTAAATAAACCACAAACATCCCTTCCATCCCACCTACAGCCAATTAGCTCTCCAGATTTAATACCTGAGACGTAATAGTTAAAGTCACAGCGAAAAATTGGGTGGATTTTGAGGGTGAACCCTTCTTCTTCGCTAACGACATCAGCGAGCAGAAGTCGGCATTCTTATTTTCTGTCGTTTAATTTGAAGTTTCATTAAGAAACATCGATTGCAAGTACTTGTTGTCTGAGACGTTGCATGAAAAAACCATTTTAATTTTCAACCACATTTTTATATTCGTTAATACACTTAAAAATGACTGTATCTTAATTAATTGTTTGTTTACCTATAAATTATTTGTCTACCTTACCTCGTGTCTTAAGACACTATTGTACATAAATTTTAAATAGGATAGAAAAAGACAGTAATGAAGAATATAGGAATATTTTATTTTAATATTAGTTTACAGTAAATTAAAGACATGATTCCATCATTTATAAAATCATCAAACTAATTAAACTTTTGTCTTAAGGCCCTACTGTACAAAAATTTTCAGTAGGAAAAAAAAAGACAGCAATGAAGAATAGTTCACAGTGAATAGGAATATTTTAGTTTATTACTAGTTCATAGTGAATTTCAAATATAGTTTCTTAATTTTCAAAATCATTAAACGAATTAAACTCGTATCTTGAGCCACTACTACTGTACTGTATTTTCGATTGAAAGAAAAACTCGACAATTATTGGAATTGAAGAATGTAGTAATATTTTAATTTATTTTCTAGTTGACAGTGAATTAAAGACATGATCCCTTAATTTTCAAAATCATCAAATGAATTAAGCTCGTGTCTTAAGTCACTACTGTACATAAATTTTCAGTAAGTTAGATAAAAACAATTATCAATGAAGAATGTAGAAATATTTTTAAATTATTAGTAATTTACAGCGAATTGAAAATATGTTTCCGTAATTTTCAAAATCATCAAACAATTAAACTTGTATCTTAAGGCACTACTGTTCATAAATTTTCTAGAGCGAAGAAATAAACAATTAGCAATGAAGAATGCAATAATAATTAAATTTATTAAATGGTCTCTAAATTTTCAAAATCAGATGAATATATGATTTGAAAAATTTAAAACATTCAATTCTATCAAATAATGACTAATTTTAAAATTTATTCAATTTATAATTTATCCTAATAAGAAGTTATTATCCTTATAATTTGAACAACAAATAATGACTATTTATTTGACAATAACATCCTAATTACTTCTTTCAATAATTTTGGTTAAATCGGATCAAACACACTATTTGTCAGTTTTTTAAGTTTTTATTACAAATAAAATTAGAAAAAGCGATTCTTAATGATATTATACTACTATTTATTAGTGCGCTACTAATTTTTTATACATTAACTACGCACTAATAAAGATAACTGTAAAAAAAAAAAACTTGGATCGTCTACATATTTAGAATTGGATAAAAATAGATTCAAGTTTTTTTTTTTTTTTTTAAATTTCTATGCTTTGCTTGGGAAATATTTGTTGCTTTTCGTTATTTCTGGATACTATAGAAAGGTTTCAGAAATGTATTACTTTTCTTAATATTTAGCTGGTGTTGTTCGTACCTTGTTTTTTTACTTTATAAAGCTACCTTTTCGTTTACAAAAAAGAGCAACCTAAGCTATGATAAAATTTTACGTCCTAACTTTGAGATTTCCTCATTCATAATTCATGAGTTGCTTTATCGATCTAGAGATATGTTCTGGATTTATCAGTTGGTTCAGTGAAAACTTCTGCCCGTGGGAATCTATCGATTTTATTGAGATTTGGCAACAGCCATAATCCAGAAAGTTTATCAAATTCCTTTTCTATAAGATCTTGTGTAGTGGCGAAATAACCCAATATTTATTTTAATTTCACTTACATTAAATGAAATTATTAAGAAATATTGATAGCAGGACTTTGTCATTCCTTCAACACTTTCATTGGGATAAGTGGTCGGAAACGTTACAGTGTTAAATGTTAAGAACCGTAAAATGCTACAGTGTTAACGTTTAACCAAACTTAAAAGATATCAGTTGCAAACTTTGTAACTACAAGTATGTAACTGTATTAAATGCTCATTAAAACTAATATTAAATCTGCAAAAAAATGCAAGCATTATTTACTTATTAAACTATTAATAATAAAATATAATTGTATTAAATGCTCATATATAATATGTAATTTTTGTATTAAATGCTCAATATATGTAATTGTATTAAATTCTAATATGTAATATAATTTTATTAATGCTCAATATGTAATTGTATTAAGCGCTCTTTAAAAATTATTAAATCTAATGATATTTTTTTTTATATATAAATTCTAACATGTAGTATATAATTTTATTAATGCTCAATATGTAATTGTATTAAGCGCTCATTAAAAATAATATTAAATCTGCATAAAATGAAAGCAATATTTTTTAATAAAGTGTTAATAACAACATTTTAATGATAGATAAATAATTACAATAACAAGCATATGCAAGAAAACGTAGTATTACAACAATATGTATCAAAAATTGGATCATCAATGCCTTGGACCATTATGGATGATTTGGTAACGAAAATAACTTATTTTTATGTAAACAGGCAGTTATTTTTATTTTAACAACTTATATTTTTGGATATTGAAATATATTTTAAATTTTTCAAAAGATATTTTAACAACTTTATAATTATCAATTGATATTTTTCGTTGACAAATGCATATTTTTAATACATGGAATTATGTGCAGTTGGAATTATTATTGAGAATATTTCTATATGTGAATCAATAAACATTCGAGACTTGGAAAAAGAATGGGGAAATAACATTCATGAGAATAATGTTCATGGGGAATAATATGATTCATGGGGAAAAATGGCATTCATGGGGAATAATATGTGTTTGCATTCATTGTTATTCTTAATATGGTTTGCCTTCATATAATATGACTGAGAATAATATTGACATTCACATTCATGGGGAATAATATGTGTTTGCCTTCAATTTTTTTGCATTCATGAGGGAATAATATGTGTTTGACCGATAATATGTGTTTGCATTCATGGGGAATAATATGTGAAAAATATGTGTTTGCATTCATGGAATAATATGTGTTTGCATTCATGGAATTATGATTCTAGCAATGTGTTGCTTCATGGGGAATAATATGTGTTTGCCTTCATGGAATAATATGTGTTGCCTTCATGGGGAATATTTGTTTGCATTCATGGGGAATACATTTAAAAATACTAGTTCAGAAAAAAATGTGTTTGCAATAATAAAAAAAATTTTTTGCATAATGCCCTCAATGGGAATAATATGTGTTTGCATTCATAATAATATGTGTTTGCCTTCATCTGTGTTTGCATTCATGGGGAATAATAAAATAAATTCCATTATTTTGTGTTTGCATTCAGAATAATATGTGTTTGCCTTCAAATAATATGTGTTTGCATTCATATTTCATTGATAATATGTGTTTGCATTCATGGGGAATAATATGAGTCCGGCAATAGACAAAATACTAACCTACTTGCGTATTACCGCTTTAAAAAATATATATATGAAATAATAGGACCTGTCATGGACAGAATCATAAGCCTACTTATGTATTATGACCATTTAAGAACAAACTCGGAACTAATATAGATAAATCAGTTGGAAATATTAAATGAGACTATAATATTCACTGTATAATGAAATATGAGTGATTGTAATAATGGTATTTTATATTACTATTTGGAGAAATTACGATTTTTTAACCAACATCTCACGGCTAGAATCAAGATGCCTACTGTAGTTCTATTATCGATAAGTTTTATCCATTCATGAAAGAATCTTATATTTCGTATCGTATTCTATAAAATAAACCAATTTTAAGGAATGATTGAAATAATAGCCTATTTAAATGATAGAAAAAATTGATATAAAGGTAAATGAGGTGAAATAATTAGTATAATGAAATAATGATTGCAATAATGGTATGTCATAGTACCAACAAAAATTGTTTGGAAAGAATCTTATATTTACTTCGTGAAAAAAAAAATGAGAACTTCCACACCATGATTGCTTTGTGACATGTCTGCCAATAGACAGATTCATGTCCTGCCTACGCATCATGCATTTAAGAAAAAGCACGAAACCTAAAAACAGAACGTATTACCCATCGCGATAAATCTTGTCCTTGTTGACGTGCCTATACATATTCACTGATGTGGGCGTGTAACTTATAATATGATCGCCAAGAAAATAAGTCATTGATTACAATTTTACATTGCAATTTGGGGAAATAATCAAATCGTGATTTTTAATCCATTCCATGTCCTAACCCCGTCTCCGTTTGTGAAGCTTACAGAGATGCACCAATCGAGATGAATACCATAGTTGTGTTATCAATGAGTCTAGGTCCCCGATTCTTGAAAAGCAATTCTCTTGCAAAATCTCTTATCATTTTCGTATCATATTTTATTAAATAGACCATTATTACAATAAATGATTTAAATAATGGTCTATTTAACAATATAGTGAAATAATGGTAAATCTAATAGTACACCGTCATCCAAGAATAAAGAACAATGTTTGGCAAGTATCCTAATATTTATTTCACAATCATAAAAAATAAAATAAATATATAACTATAATTGATTGTGGAAAATGATATGTGTCAGGCAATAGACAGAATCATGTCCTGCCTACGCATCATGCATTTATGATAAAGAGATACCAAAAAAATAAAATGTATTATCCCACCAGAAAATCATGTCACTTGTTGGGCAATTGCTTTAGACTAGACTATACATAGCCGCGTGGACGTGTAAGTGATACACGATAAATAAGAAAATAGGTCAGTGACCACAATTTTATAGTACGAATTGAAGATGGCGCTATTTTAAACCATGTCTGTACGTCTCTCTCTGGTGAAGGTTATAGAGATGTATCAGTCCAGATACCTACCGTAGTTCTATTATCAATAAGTCTAGGTCCCCCATTCATGAAAAGCAATTCTCTTGTCGTATCGTATTCTTCTCGTATCGTATCTTCTCGTATCGTATCTTCTCGTATCTTCTCGTATCGTATTCTATAAAATAAACCATTATTTTAATGAATGATTGAAATAATGGTCTATTTAATAGTATATCTAATAGTAAACACTCATCCAAGAATCAAGAGGATATTTTGGAAAGAATCTTAAAATTTATTTTCAATCATAAGAGATAACAAATAATATAAATTTTTTTTTTTTTTAAGTCAATTCCTACTTTTTTTCCACTATATTGCAGAAAGTCCTTTATAAATATTATTTTTCATTCATTTTTAAGTTTATCTGGCGCCATCTATTGGTAGATATATGCAACTTAAATCTAAAAAACAAACTAAAATTAATTAATTGAATTTAATTACTGAATTAATATGTGAAAAAACTGTATTAACATCCAGTGTCCTAAACTACAAGTTAAAAAAAATGTATTTGAACTCGAGTGGATGACTAAAAAGTATTTTATGAACGATTGAAAGTTTGAACAAGACATATATAGGGAGAGTGTGAGCTAATAGAAGGAATTGAAAAAAGATGAATAATTCCACGTATTTCACGAAAAAATGCGTTGTGTGAAATTATATGTTTCTGCCAATAGATGGAATAATCTCATGCCAAGGCATCACGCATTTAAGAAAATATCTAAGTAGAAAGTATTACCCATCACTTTAAATCATGTTCCTTGTTAAATTAATTGCATTAAATGTGACTATACATATTCACTGATGCTGGTGTGTAACTTATAAACATGATCGCTAAGAATACAAGTAAGCGTTTGCAATTTTATTTTGCAACTTGAAGATGTCGCGGTTTTAACCCATGTCTTTCCGCCTCCTTTGTTGAAGGTTATAGAAACGCATCCAGTCAAAATGCCTACCGTAGTTGTATTATCAATGAGTCTATCAATGAGTAAGCAATTCTCTGGGCAGTCTCTTATCATCTTCTCATCGTATTCTATCAAATAGACCAATATTTCAATAAGTGATTATAAGTTTAGTATAAATAAAGAGGATAGTTTGGCAAGAATCTAATATTTATTTAACAATCATAAAAGGAAAATAAATAAGAAAAAACTCCCACGCATTGCCCAAAAAATTGCATTGCGTAAAATGATATGTGTCTGTCAATAGACAGAATGATGTCATTGTCTATGCAGCATGCATTTAAAAAAATATGAAACCTAAAAATAGAACGTATTACCCATCCCGATATATCATGTTCATTGTTGGATCAATTGCATTAAATGTGACTATATACATATTCACTGATATGGGTGTGTTAATGATAATATGATCGCTAAGAAAATAAGCCAGAGATTAAAATTTTGAGTTCTATTTTTTAACCCGTCGCTATTCATCTCATTATCACTCCCCCCGATTCATGAAAAGCAATTCTCTTATACAGTCTCTTATCATCTTCGTATCGTATTCTATTAAGTAGACTATTATTTTGGTAACTGATTGAAATAATAGCCTATTTAATAGTATAGTGGGAATAATGAAATAATCAGTAGTATAATGAAATAATGATTGAAATAACGGTATGTCTAATAGTATACCAGCATCCAAGAATAAATAGCATAGTTTGGCAAGAATCTTAATATTTTTTTCACATTCATAAAAGAAAAAAAATATGAAATTCTCACGCATTGCCCAAAAAATTGCTTTGTGAGAAATGATATTTGTCTGCCAATAAGACAGAATCAGGTCTTGCCTACGCATCATGCATTTAAGTAAAAAAAAGAGATACCAAAAAATAAAATCTTTAATCTTTGCATCCCACAAAAAAAAAAACCATATATCTTGTTGGTCAATTGCTTGGACGTGACTATAGATAGCCATTTGCGTGGGCGTGTAACTGATAAAGCGAGCAATAAGAAAAAGGCCAGGATTACAATTTCATGTTACAACTTAAAGATGTAACCAGTGTATGCCTGTCTCCTTCAGTGAAGGTTATAGAGATACACCAATCAAGATGTCGACCGAATAGCTGGTATCAATGAGTCTAGGTCCCTGATTCACAAAAGCAATTCTCTAACACAGTTTCTTATCATCCTCACATTATTATCGTATTCTATTAAGATAGACCAATATTTCAATCAAATTATTGAAATATTGGTCTGTAAGTTTGAAATAACGATTGAAATAACGGTATATCTAATAGTATACCAGCAATCCAAGAATAAAAAGAACATTGTTCAGCAAGAATCTTAATATTTGACTTCACGATTATAAAAGAAAAGAAGTATGAAAACTCCCACACCATTTCGGCAAAAAATTGCTTGTGAGAAGCGATATGTGTCTAGCAATAGACAAGAATCATGTCCTGCTTACGTATCATGCATTTAATAGTTTGTGAAAAGGGACACCCTAAAAATAAAACTTCTTATCCCACAAGAATATTATGTCCCTTGTTGGCCAATTGCTTTTAATAGTACATTTGTGTGGGCGTATAACGGATAAGGAGAGCAATAAGAAAACAAGACAATGATTACAATTTTATGTTGCAATTTAGAGAAATGGTCTTTTAACCCATGTGTATGCCTAGCCTCGTCTGCTTTGCTGAAGGTTATAGAAACGCACCGATCAAGATGCAACCGTAGTTCTATTATTGATGAGTCTAGGTTTCCGATTCATGAAAAGCAATTCTCTTGCACACATTCATGAAAGCTCTTATCAGTTTTTCATCGTATTCTATTAAACAATGGTCTGTTTCCACATAAATGATTGAAATAATGGTCTGTTAATAGTATAAGAAATAGTTGAAATAATAGTCTATTTAATGGTAAAATAGTGAAAATAAATGGTCTACTTAATAGTATAATGATATAATGATTGAAACAATGGTCTATTTAATAGTTTGGAAATGTAATTGAAATAATGGTCCATTTAATAGTTTGTAAAATAGTGATTGAAAATAAATAGTTTGTGAAATAGAAAATAGACCATTATTTCCATAAATGATTGAAACAATGGTCTATTTAATAGTTTGTAAAATAGTGATTGAAATAATGGTCTATTTAATAGATATAAATAGATTGAAATAATGGTCTATTTAATAGTTTGTAAAATAGTAATTGAAATAATGATTTAATAATAGAGATTGAAATAATGAGAATTTCCATAAATAGATTGAAGAAATAAAATAGAGATTGAAATAATGGTCTATTTAATAGTTTGTAAAATAGTAAATGATTGAAATAATGGTCTATTTAATAATTTAGAAATAGTGATTGAAATAATGGTCTATTTAATAGTTTGTAAATGATTGAAACAATGGTCTATTTAATAGTTTGTGAAATAGTGATTGAAATAATGGTCTATTTAATAGTTTGCAAATAGTGATTGAAATAATGGTCTATTTAATAGTATGTGAAATAGTGATTGAAATAATGGTCTATTTAATAGTTTGTGAAATAGACCATTGAAACCAATGGTCTATTTAACATAAATAGTGATTGAAACAATGGTCTATTTAATAGTTTGTGAAATAGTGATTGAAATAATGGTCTATTTAATGATATAATGATTGAAATAATAGTCTATTCAATGAGTATAGTGACGTGCTCAGATTTATGAAATTGAAATATAATAGAGACAAATGGGGAATAGAGAGAATGGTAACCTGCGAGGAAACTAGACTAGAATTGTTTCCACCACCACCTTTTATATAAATGAGTGAGGAAACTCCTTACTGGTGGGAAGGTCTCCCTGTTTTGAAAATAGTTGTGAGAGAGAAATAGTGA